>ML664187.1:332449-357866 GCA_007570785.1 Antilocapra americana | reverse complement strand
AGTCTGGTTCCAAATAGGAAAAGGAGTATGTCAAGGCTGTATATTGTCACCCTGCTTATTTAACTTATATGCAGAGTACATCATGAGAAATGCTGGGCTGGAAGAAGCACAAGCTGGAGTCAAGATTGCCAGGAGAAATATCAATAATCTCAGATATGCAGATGACACCACCCTTATGGCACAAAGTGAAGAAGAACTAAAGAAGCCTCTTGATGAAAGTGAAAGAGGAGAGTGAAAAAGTTGGCTTAAAACTCAACATTCAGAAAACTAAGATCATGGCATCTGGTCCCATCACTTCATGGCACATAGATGAGAAAACAGTGGCTGGCTTTATTTTTCTGGGCTTCAAAATCACTGCAGATGGTGGATGCTTACTCCTTGGAAGGAAAGTTATGACCAACCTAGACAACATATTAAAAAACAGAGACATTATTTTGCCAACAAAGGTCTGTATAGTCAAGGCTATGTTTTTTCCAGTGTATGGATGTGAGAGTTGGACTATAAAGAACTGAGTGCCAAAGAACTGATGCTTTTGAACTGTGGTGTTGAAGAAGACTCTCGAGAGTCCCTTGGACTGCAAGGAAATCCAACCAGTCCATCCTAAAGGATATCAGTCCTGGGTGTTCATTGGGAGGACTGATGTTGAAGCTGAAACTCCAATACTTTGGCCACCTGATGCTAAGAGCTGACCCATTGGAAAAAACCCTGATGCTGGGAAAGATTGAGGGCAGGAGGAGAAGAGGACGACAGAGGATGAGATGGCTGGATGGCATCACCAACTTGATGGACGTGGGTTTGGGTGGACTCCGGAAGTTGGTGATGGACAGGGAGGCCTGGCATGCTGTGGTTCATGGGGTCGAAAAGAGTCGGACATGACTGAGTGACTGAACTGAACTGAACTGATTGAGTACAGCACTTTAACAGCATCATCTTTTAAGATTTTTCAAATATCTCAGCTGGAATTCCACCATCTCCACTGCCTTTGTTGGTAGTGATGCTTCCTAAGGCCTTCTTGACTTCATGCTCCAGGATGTCTGGCGCTAGGTGAGTGATCACACCATTGTGGGTATGCAGGTCATTAAGATCTTTTTTTGTACAGTACTTCTGTGTTTTCTTGCCACCTCTTCTTAATCTCTTCTGCTTCTGTTAGGTCCTTACTGTTTCTGTCATTTATCAAGCCCATCTTCACATGAAAGTTTCCCCTGGTATCTCCAATTTTCTGGAGGAGATATGTGGTCTTTCCCGTTCTATTATTTTCCACTATTTCTTTGCAGTATTCAATTAAGAAGGACTTCTTACCTCTCCTTGCTATTCTCTGGAACTCTGTTCGGTTAGATACTCTTGTTGTCATTATACATGTCCCAAGGCTCCTTGCAGTGGCTCTCGTGCTGTGGTTGAATGCCTGGAGGGAGGCTTCTGTACTGGGGGTTAGGTAAAGGGACAGCAGTCAGTAGGCAAAGGGGCTGGGGATGGCGTGGAAGTGGGCCTGCTGCTGGTCAGAGCTCAGCAAGCCCCTCCCCCAGGTCTTCGGGGCTCTCCCCTCCCTCTCTTCCCTTTCCCCAGACAGCTGGACCCTAGTGAGGTCACATGCTTAGCACAGCCATCCTTCTGGCCTGTGGACACACTCACAGAGCAGCAGTGTCCCCAGCACCCACCGACTGCCATGGTCAGCCAGGGAGGGCCCATGGGAGCCTCCCCAGTGTCGGTTGGGGCTGTTGAGCGGAGCAGCTGATGGTGGCAGGCCCTGTCAGTCACCCTGCGTCCCCTGGGTCTGCTGAGGTCAGCTGGGCCATAGGTCAACTCCTCACAGCTTCTCCTTCAGGCTGGACAAGGATGGGGCCAGGGTTCACCTGGGGCCCTCTTCTGGGTCTCCCTGGAGGCTCCTGGTAACAAACAGCCCCTCCCCTCTGGCTGCTGGTATCCATGGCAACCTTGTAGAGCAATTCTCTCCCCAGGCCTGCTTGGACCTCAGGCCTCAGGTGAGTGCTGGGGAGGACCCTGGCTCTGAGGAGACAGAGGCAGCACCAGGGAAGGATCAGCACCTTTGGGGACCCGTGCTCTAGGCTGGGGGACAGGCGCTCAGGTCCTAGAGGCAAAGGTGACAGGGAGGAGATGACAGGGAATGGCTGAGCACCCAAGTATGTTGTGCCAGGGTGGGGGTGACCTGCTGCCCTGGCCTGCTCAGAAACGCGCAGGTTGGACAATCGGGTGACTGGTAGTGTGCCATTCAGTGGGGCAGACACACACCCCTTGTTGGAGAGCAACACCCCGTGAACCAGCAGTGCTGTCTGGGGCCATCATACGCAAGGCTGGCCCCGTAAGGAGGGCCCTGCAGGGCGCACACAGCCCAGACCCAGTGCAGCCCCACCACCCCTCCTCCCAGCGCCCCCAGCAACATCAAGAATGACCCCCAAGTCTTGTCAGGAGGCTGAAGACACTGAGGAAGAGGCCCTCGCATCTCGGGTGGACCGAGAACCAGTGAGTGGCCACGTGGGGCCTTCAGCGGGTGCCGCTGCAGACCCAGTGGCTCCCACATGCCCTCAGAACGCCAAGCCCAGCTCCACCAGGATGGGCTCCTCCATGAATCCACAGTAAGGAGGGGAGGGTTGTGCTCAGCTGCTCAGGCCAGACCAGCCAGACAGCAGGGCCTGACCAAGCAGCGGGGGTGGGGGGGATGGTGTTCCAGGTTGGCCTTGGAGTCCCTGGACCCCCGCACCCTGCGGCTGCTCTGGGGGCAGAGGGAGTTGGAGATCCAGGCCCTGCGGTGGGCCATCTGGAATCACCGTGAAGCCCGACACTGCCGTATCCTGCAGGAGGTGGCTGGGCTTCCAGCCGAGAGGTCAGTGGTGTGCACTGGTCCTGCACCCACTCAGTCCCCGGCCCGGCCCTAACCTGGGGTTTATGTCCGATTTCAAGCTCAACCACCCAGCCTGACCCTAGCCCTGATCCTGACCTACGCCTCTAGCCCCAGTCCTTACCTGGCTCTGATCCCCTGCCCTAACCTGAAAGAAGTTAATACACTGTAAACCACACAGACCCTAGCCCCTGAGCATGTTGATGGGTGTTGAACCCAGCCTAGACCTCGCCTCCCACCCAGACCCCTTCAGGGCCTGACCTGCCTGGCCTGGGCACCCTAGTGCGTGAAGAGGCTGCGGACCCAGAGATGGGGCTGCTGAGACTGCCCTTCCCCCAGGAGCTCGAGAAGTCAGGATAAGTTCCTGCAAAATCAGGTCCAAAAGCTGACTTTGGAGTTGAAAGAGCAGAAGGAAAAGGCCCAGCTGGTGAGGGGCAAGAAGGATCAAGGACTGGGGTGGGGGTGGGGGTGAGTCCCAAGCCAGGGTGGGGCGGGGGCGCGGTGGGGCGGGCCGGAGGAGGGGTCTGGGGAGGCCCCGCCCACTGCCCTGCCGACCCGCCTGAGCAGGAGAAGGAGCGCCTGGAGGAGCGGCTGCAGCAGACGGGAGAAGCGCTGCAGCAGCTGGAGGCTGAGCTGCAGGCCTTCCAGAAGTCCTGCCTCCTGCAGCTGGCCCGCTCCTCCTGGGTGGGCCGCGTGCTGCGGTCTTCCACTGGCAGCGTGGAGGTGAGCCTGGCTCTGGGCCACCCCCCGCCCTTGGTCAGCTGGCTGTCCCCTGCAAACTGGTGCTTCCACTCAGGGGCCTTGGCCTCCCCAGAGGCCTGCCTCCTGGACCATGGATGAGCAACCAAGTCTGTGGTCCCTCCCACCTGGCTCTTAGCAAGTGTGTGCCTCAGGCGCTGGGGAGGCTGGAGGGCAGAGTGGCGTTGGGCAGAGGGGTGTGCTCCCCCCAGCCCCTGCCTGCTGGCCCCCTGTCCCCTTTGCAGGTGGTGACAGCAGAGACCCTGATGGACATCAGTGACTTCTCTGAGAATGATCAGGCCCCCACTGCTGGGGAGGTAAATGAGGCCCTCCAGTATGTTCTTGGATCTGCAGTCCTGCGGGAGGGTCAGGTCACCTGCCTGTTGCTCCCTGGCCAGGGTTTCCGGCTGGAGGATGTGGATTGGAACAGCATTGCCCACCGGTACCCCAACCTCTTCACCAACCTCGAGTCCAACTCAGATCAAAAGTAACTGCCCTGGATGGGGACTCCCTAAGTGGGAGGGAGAAGAGTGGAGGGCCTGCCTTGGCTGGGGTGGGCCAAAGTCCAGGTTCCACCCTTTAGTGTCTGTGGACAGGTCGTTTAAACCTTCCAGGCATCAGTTCTCTTGTAGTCAGGGATGAAGGGAAATCGTTCTGGGGCCATCTCTGTCTACCCATGAGCCCTCTGCCCAGGTGGGGTTCTATGGGCTGGGGCCACAGCTTGGTGTGCCCTGCCCCCATCTGATGGAGGTCAGGTCGGGGCAGGGCTCGGGTCCAGGAGCCAGAGCCCTGGGCAGCAAATTGATCATGACCTGCAGGCACCCCCGGACCCCACAGTTCCCAACAGCCTCACCGCCTGACCATTGGAGCTCAGAGCTGTGCTGCAGGCACCAGGAGCACCATCTCAAGAGTGTCGAGTGGAGCTCCCTGCCCTTGGCGGGCACCAGCAGCTCCGGGGGCACCGACTCCGAGTCCAGCAACAGCCAGCTGGCGGTGCATAATCGCGTGCATAAAGCGACAGGGGACCATCCCCCAGTGCCCGGCCACACTGCCAAGCAGGTGGAGGCGCGGGCACAGAGCCTCTGCAGGGACAGTCAGACAACATTCAAAGGTGGAGCAGGGCGGGTCTCCCCTGGTTTCTTCCCCCTTCCACACCTGCAGAACTGTGATCTCTGCCCCAAGCCCCAAAGGACATCCCCCTAACCTCCTGGCTTTCATAGTTGCCCAGTTTGAGGCAGCGGGGGCCTCTCCAACCCTGTCCCTAGGGCCTGGGGTGGGCTTGGAGGACTCCTGCCACTGCCTTGTGCTCTGGCTTGAAACCACTTGCCGCCCCACTCCCCACCAAGTACTGCACAGCATTCCTCTGCTTCCCCCAGGTGCCAGGGCCCACCATCCCTCCTGCTCGGATCCAATCCCTGCTGCTACTCCTCTCCCACATGGACCTTCAGGGCACTGCAGGCCAGGTCCGGCCTCACAGGAGATGTCCTCGGTGGACCCTGAACCCTCCAAACTAGGGTTCCCCTCCCAGGCAGTCCGCCTTTCCCTGCATCTCCAGAAAACCCACTCAGACGAGCCGGGCAAGAGTGGCCAGGAGCCTGAGTCTGGGGTGGATGCCCATCTCTGGCATTCCGGGCGCTGTCCAAGGTGAGGAGGGGACCCAGCTGGGACTGCAGGGCCAGGTCTCCTAGTGGGACCATGGCGGGAGGGACCCTACTGACTCAGCACAGCGCCCTTGCCTGCGCTCCAGCCCCAGCCCCACGGGCTCCTGCCTGAAGATCGTGGCGGTTAGCCGCAGCCAGAGGTTCGTGCGCATCCTCAACCAGTCGCTGGAGGAGATGGTGGACCTGGGCGGCTTCGTGCTGCAGCAGCTGGTGCTCGACTTCCCCGTGTGCATGTACCGCTTCCCACCCAGCACCCTGCTGGCTCCACGACACCACGTCACGGTGTGCCCCGCTCCCCACGCCCCTCGAGGCCCAGCCCTCCAGTGGCCAGCCCTTCACCCGGCGCTCCCCACCCCTCGCCCTTCTCAGGTGTGGGGCGAGGGGCCCTACAGCACCAAGCGGCAGCAGCCCTCCTCCCTGGGCCGGGAGCCCGTCCACTTCTACTCCAGCCGAGGCTGCGTGACCCTCCTCCTGAATCCCCAAGGCAAGGTCAGAGTAGGTCCCAGCGGGGGTGGGGGGACTGGCCGGCTTTGTGGATTGTGGAGTAGGGGTGACTCCCGTGTTTCCCACGGCCTCTTAGGTCCTCAGCGAGCACCAGTCCCCACACTGCGTGACCCCAGTGTCCAGGATCTTCGCAGACAACACCGACTTGTCCATCGACTGTTTCCCGCTCTCAGAGGCCCGGCCCGGAGCTGACCTTAGGGAGCATCAGCCCCAGCCTCGACCCCCGCGCAAGGGTCGGGTGCGGGAGGCCCGGGCTGGGCGCCGGAGGCCGGGGTGGGGACCGCGGGTCCCTCAGTGCCTGCTTCCTCCCCAGGCCCGGGCTTGGCAAAACCCCAGACTCCCTGCCAGGACTGCCCCCCCCCCCCCCCCCCCCCCCCCCCCCCACCCCGCCCGGCCTCCCCCCCCCGCCCCGCCTCCCCAGGTCACACCCTTCCGCCTCTTCTGGACTCCCCTAGGTCTTCCACCTCCCCCGGCCGCGTCTGCCCTGGGACTACCCCTTCCCGCTGGCAGGCTGTCTCTCACGACCCCGCCCCACCTCCCCAGGCCGCGGGTCCAGTTGCCCCGTCTGAGTACCATCAAGCTCCTCCGCCGGCGGGAGGCGCCAGTATGGCCCGAGGACGCGGCCCAGACCCACCCAGAGCTCCTGCCCGCCATCCCCAACCCCGGTGAGTGCGCAGCTGGGAGAAACGTAGAGGAGGGGCGGCCGGGCATGAGGGGGCGCCCGGCCGACCCCGCCAGGCCGACCCCACCCATCCTTTTCCGGAACAGAGGCCGGGGTGGGCCTCCAGGACTGCCAGGGTAGGAAGGAGAGCAAGGTCCGGGTGAGTGCCCCGCCCCGCCCCGCCCCGCCCCGCCCCGCCCCGCCCCAGACCCTGCCCCACCCTCAGACCCCGCCCTCAGACCCCGCCCCTTCGTCAGGTCCGCCCTCAGGCCCCTCCACCGGGCCCCGCCTACCCTCAGGCCCCGCTTCTCCGCCTGGCCCCGCCCCGCACTCAGGCCTCGCCCACGCCTATGCCCCGCCCACACTCATGCCCCGGCTGGCCTCAGACCCCGCTCCTCCACCAGGCCCCGCCTGCCCTCAGGCCCCGCCCTCCGTCAGGCCCCGCCCCTCCCCGTCCAGCGGCCTCTCGGGCTCCGTCCCCCCCAGGTGTGCCGGAAGAGGGTGGACCGCAGCTGTCCCATGGTGGCACTGTCGGTGCAGAGCACGGCTGAGAGCAGGTTCGGCTTCCGCTTCCTCAGCTGCCCGCCCATCACCGCGGACACTCGCTGACCGCTGTAGGGCCGGGCTGGGCGGCGGTAGCGGTGCCTGCGCCCCCACGTCCCCGCGACTGTGGCGGTGGGGCGGGTAGAAAGCACGAGAGGCAGACGGTGCCGGGTCCATAATTTATTGAACCAACACCGCCTACCAAGTAAACTGCATTTCTGTACACCTGAGAGTCGAAAAGGATTTGTGTGGTTTCCAGGTATCCGGCCCCAAGAGCAGGGAGCTGGTCGCCCCATCCCGACGCGGGGAACCCCAAAGGTCCACCAGGGTTGGCCGAGGGCAAGTGCTTCTACTTGGGACCGCAGCAGCCCAAGGGTGACTCAGAGCCCTGGGTGGCTGGAGGGCTGGCCAAGGGCTGGCCAGGGCCCAGTACCAGCCACCTTGGCCGGGGCCGAGCCTGCCCTCTCCCAGGCCTGCTCCTCAGGGAAGGCCAGGCTTCACGGAAGAGGTGGGCGGCTGGGCCAGTGGTGGGGACTTGTGCGTTCTCTCCTGGGCTCTACCTCTCTCGCCTTGGTGGCCCCAGCTCCTGACTTCCCTCCACCAAGAGCGTCCTCTCCTGTGCCAGGCCCACCTCTCCCCCAACAGCATGCTCACCCAGGCTACAAGGCCATACCGCATGCTGGGCCTCCCACGATTGCCCTGGGGCCATCGGCCACCCGCCAGGCTGGCCTGGCAGTGGGTAGGGGTGTACACAAGGGTGGGGTCGGGCTGGGGTGGTGAGTGTCAGGTGCGGCATGCACCAGAGGCTTGGGGTCTGGCTGCTGAGTCTGGGGCTGGCTTTGGGCCTGGACATCCCTCTACTCGAGGGCTGGGAACTGAGGTCACTTCTCGGGCTCTCAGAGCAGTCACTGGAGCCAGCCCCTGACCCAGGCCAGGCCCCAAACTACCCAGGGTTCTGAGCCTACGCCCCCGGAACTGCAGATCTGCGGATCCCCAGGAACTGCAGCCCCGGTATGGCATGAAGGACTTGGGGGGACAGGGGATCAGGTTGTACCCCAAGGTCCTGGAAGACTCTGGGAAAGGAGGAAAGACAGCAGGTCAGACAGGGCCACTAGAGTCACCGGGGCCAGGCCTCTCAAGGCAGGTGGCCTCGGGGGTGTTCCCAAACCTCCCCCATGCAGCAAAGCCCTTGCACCCATCTGAGGGCAGGCCGGTGGGTGTGTTCATGGCCACCCAGTGTCCACCTGGGCCCTGACCGGAGTAGGAGGTCCTAGCACCCCTCTGTCCCTCACTGGCTGTCGCTCCTCCAGCCACTCCTGTTGGCTGCCTGCTGCATTCCCTCCTCTCCTCCACCCTCAGTGACCTCAGCCAGGTGGTGAGGTCCCTGGCTGTCTCAGGCCTGCCTTCCCCAGCCCCTCCCCCAGGCACAGCAGCAGCGCAGAAAGTGCAGAGCTTTACCCTGGCCCCTTTGGTGCTCCGCCACTCCCATCCCCGACCTTACAGCCCCTGCTTACAAATGCCCTCTCCCCAGGTTTGCCCACCCAGCTGTTCTGCAAGTCGGCTCAAACCTTTCCTCCAGGAAGCCCCCCTCGCCCCTTCTCTCTGCCTCACATCCCCTGCATTGGCTCTACTCAGCCATGTCACTCTCAAGCCAGCATCCCTGAGGGAGAGTCTTGCCTGGCTTCATTCTGTCCCAGCCCAGGACAGGCCCTGTCTGCAGAGGGAAGGCAGAGGCCACCACCCGCCACCCCCTACCTTGGCCTGCTGTCCACCATCTGGGGGCTTTGCTCCCTCCGCTGGTCTGTCCCCTGTGTTGGCCCTGACCCCTTCCCCGGGCCACTCCCTCTCATTCAGGGCCCCTCTGGCTCTGCGTGCATCTCCCTTGTGGCCCTTGTTGGGAGGGCCTCCCCTCTCCCCTCAGCCGGCTGACCCAGCTGCCTGGCCCCTGGGCTCAGAGGAGGGGGACTTGAGCCCCTACCCCCAGGAGAGGCCCTCCCTGCCCCTCCCGCCTCAGCCCGGTGCTGCTCTGCGGTGCTGGGTCTATCGGGCAGGCTACCTGGGGCCAGGCTTGGGGGGCTGCGCTGAGGCTTGGGCCCAGCCTTGTCTTCTTGTTCTTCAGGGTCCGTCTGTGGGCCCCAGGGGGCTGCGGCCCCCTCCTCCCAGGACTCTGGGCACCTACTGGGAAGGGGGCTGGGGTGTGGGTGGGGGAGGCTGCAGCCTGCTCCTCCTTTGGAGCAGATCCCAGAGGAGTGTGACTTGGGCTGGTCCCCTAGCCCTGGGCTCCGGTGACCCTACCTCCAGCCACCCGGGGACCAGCGACCACTCAGCCAAGGCAGGTCCCAGCCATGAGCCCCACCCCGATCAGAGCACACAGCGGGGCAGGGGGCACCCACCACAGGTGCAGCTCCCTCAAAGCCTGATGCCCGGCCCTGGCCAGGAGGTCGCCATCGTCAGCAGGGTCAGGCCCCGGGGCAGAGGTCCTGGGGGCCAGCTCTTCCAGCCTGGGAGAGGGCAGCTTCTCTGGGTGCACCCCAGCCTGGGAAGGAAGAGGACTGGTTCAGGGCACGGCCTGCTGGGGCTGGGGGACAAGTGCCGCCTGGCCAGGGTGCCGCCCGCGGTGGGGCAGGCTATACCTGGTGCTGGAGCCGACGCTCCTGCAGGCCTTTGGTGGGGTTCCCGCAGAGGACCCGGCCAGCGCCTGGAGAAGAGGGTGCGGCTGGGCCTGATTTGGGGCTGAGGGGCTGCAGGGCCAGCTTCACAATGAGGCGGGTCACCTACCATGGGTGAGGTTGCTGGCGTCATCCTCTGGGGCTGGGCCTTTGGGATGGAGGCCTTCAGGCAGGGGGACCCCAGGGACCAGCAGGGAGAGAGGCCAGCGCCTGGGGGCCCGAGGCGGGGTCTCAGGCAGGCACAGCTCAGGGCTCCAAATGGGGGGTCCATGGGTTCGATCTGCCCAAGGGTCAAAATCAGAGGTCACCCAGGCCCATGCCAATTGGTCAGCCAGGAGTCCCCCCAGCTGAACCCCGGCCACGGAGCCCACCGCCCGGCATCAGTGTGTCCGAGGCCCCGAGTCACAGGGTGGCAGGTTTCTCCCTTCCCTCTGTGGATGGTGGGGGAGGCCCACACCAAGTTGCTCCCAGGGAGGGTGTCCTGGCCTGGGTGTGTGTGTGCAGGGATCTGGGGACAGGAGGTCAGGTCTGAGAAGGGACACAGGAGGTGGCCTGTGGGCAGGACCGAGGTGCAGCCCCTCCTGGGGCTCGCAGGTGAGGTCTGCAGGCCAGGTGGGGTGGCCCCAGCCCGAGGCCCTGGACGTGGCTGCATGTACCCGGCCTGGGGAGCAGGCTGTCTAGGATGCAGCCCTCCTTGATGGCCTCCTTCACCAGGAGCCAGTCCTGGTCCAGCTTCCGAGAGGCCGGCAGGCCCGTGTGCGTGGCAGGCAGCTCGTCCAGGACCTGCAGCTGGGGGATGAGCTTCCTGACCTCTGCCCTGTAGTTGTAGCCCCGGGGCACCTGCAGGAGGGGGTGTGCCTGAGTCCAGGGGACCTGTCAGGCCAGCCTGGGCCTGGCGCTGCTCCCCCAGCCCCGCTGTGGGCAAGGCAGGAGAGCTGGGGGTTGCTGGTGCCAGGCCCACCTGGGTCACTCTGGAACCTTGGGGACTGCTGGGACCCTGGGCTACTTGCCCATGTGTGATCACACTCTCTGGGCTCACTGCCAGGGTCCAGGGCTGCCTTCTGGCCTGCGTGGCTGCCCTGAGTTCGGAGCTTCGCCCCGTGGGCGGCCGCTGTGCAGTGATGGAAACAGCCGGGGGGACGGAGGGCGCTCTGGTCGAGGGGGTGCGGCCCCCAGTGCAGGGCACCTCTGAACAGGGCCTGTGGGGTGTACTGCATGCCTCCACGTGAAGGCTGCACAGAATACGACTGGCTCTGCATGGCATGTGCACAGACCTCTCCCAGGAGCACACATGAGCCAGGGCCTGGCATGGGTATGTGTGGCCCTTTGGAGTCCAGTCATGCGTGGCCCAGGGGGGTGTGAGGGTGGCCACCAGGACCCCAGCAATATGAGGAGCTCCCAGTGAAGAGGCCCCACTGTACCCTGGGTGGGTCCCCCGGGGTCTGCTGTGACCTGGCCCATTCAGGCAGGCAAAGCGGTCCCCCGGCCGGCCGAGGGGCTGGCACCACAGATTGCCTCCCACCCGGTGGTGCCCACCTGGTGGGTTGGGCCAGGGCCTGGCCGCAGGCAGACTGGGTTGCCCTCCAGCGTGAGTGTGGCCAGCTGCGGGCACAGCTGCAGGTAACGCAGCTGCCCTGGGTCCTCCACACAGTTGCCTTCTAGGTCCAGCACCTCCAACTGCTCCAGCAGGCACAGCGGGCTCAGGTCCCAGATGTCGTTGTAGGAGAGGTAGAGTTCCTGGGGGACATGGCGGGGGAGGGGGTGCTCAGCCAGGGCTGCCCCCCACCTCCTGCCCCCTGTCTGCCCCGCCCCTGTCCTCCCCCCGATAGGCTAGGGCAGACCCACCTTGAGGGCAGGAAAGGAGCTGATGCCGTCCAGGTCAGCCAGGCCACAGCGAGCCAGCCAGAGCACCTGCAGGTGGCCCAGAGAGGTGCCCAGGTCCCTGCAGAGGGCAGGGTGTGGTCAGCGCTGTCCTGGGGTGGGGCTGTGTCGCTGACCCCTCAGGCCCTGTGCCATGCCATGTGCTGGCCAACACCCACATCTGCCATCTCCAGACTCAGCAGCCGTGGGGACCGGCTTGTGTGGCTTCCAGGCCAAGGAGGAGCTCCAGAGTGCCCAGCCGCCTGCCTTCCCTCCAGGCTGCAGCTGCTGGAGGGTCCAGGCCTGGCGCAGGTCGCCCTTGTGCTAGACGGCTGCTGCCCACTGCAGTGGACCTGGCCTCCCCAGCGGAGCCAGCGGGCCCTCCATCCCGCTCTCCCCAGGCCTTTCTTGAGGGTGATTCCCCCCCCTGCAGCTCCTCCCCAGCCCAGCTGTGCCTGTCGGAAAAACCCTCCCCACCGGGACTGGTCTGTGCCACCGCCCTCGTGCTGGCCGCTCTCCGCAGGTGGGCAGACCAGGGCTCTCCACTGCCCAGCCTGGGTGGGATCCCCTCTCCCACAGGCTCCTCTCAGCCCAGGCGTCCCTTGTCTGCAGTCAGGGCCACGGTCCTCTGTTCTACAACCGCAGCATCAGCTCCTGGGATGCAGCCGTCTATACTTTCTCTCCTAATGTCCTCTACTCTCACTGCTGGAGCTCAGCCTCGCCCGGGTGGTCTCATCATCGGCCCTTCTCGCTCCCATTTCCAAACCAGCGTCTTTCCTCTGCTTTCTGGGAGGTCCCCTTGTCTCCCCATGTTGCTGTTAACACCACACATTTAATTCCTAAGTGCCCTTAGCTGTTCTCTCATTTTCTCCCGTAGAATGCTGCTTTTGTTTTGAGGGCACAAAGAGGCCACGTGTCCTTCTGTGTCTCTCAGAACATTCCCTGAAGGTGCCTGCATGTCTTACTCCCCCTTGGCACTGTCCACAGCTGCTGAACCTGCAGCCTGTGTGCCGTACCTCCTGAAGCCCACGTGCCCAGGAGCCCATGCTGGGCATCAGGAAGCCACTGTGGTGTGAAAGCCTACACACCTAGAAAGTAGCTCCTGCTTGTGCCAACCAGAGAAAGTCTGCATGCCCAAGGAAGACCCAGGGCAGCCATAAATAAGTTAATTAATTTTAAAAAATTGTTAAAGATATCAGAATAAAACTCGTAATAACTAGAAAAACCAGAGAAGATGAACAGAGCCCAGTGCTGACTCTTTAAAGACTTACAGATAATCCTTTGGCAGGATTGAACAAGGATAAACAGAAGGACCATGCAAATTAATGTATGGGACTGAAAAAGAGGAATAATTATGGTCTTGACAGCAATTTAAAATACCAAAAGACCATTAAGAACAACCTATACACCATATTCTTGAAAACCCAGAGAGCTGGCATCAAAAGACAGAAAACTAGGACATTCCCTGGCAGTCCAGTGGTTAAGAATCCACCCATGCAGGAGACATGGGTTCAACCCCTGGTCAGGAAACTCAGGTCCCACCTGCTTCACAGCAACCAAGGCCATGCACCCCCAGTACTGAGCCCATGCGCTCCAGTGCCCATACGCCCCAACTGGAGAACTGACACGCTGCAACGAAAAATCCCACACAAGGCGACAGAGATCCTGTGTGCCACCTGATGCAGCTAAATAAATATTTTTTTAAATGGAAAGAAAAGTAGATTAATAGCTACTAAAGAAATTAAATGGTCACTAACATCCCTCCCTCCTCTCTGCCCCTGCCAAGTCCCCAGATTTGGATCAGTTTTAAAATACATTCTATTATGGAATAGTCTATATCTTCTACAATAATTTCTTTTTTTTTTGGCTATATGAAACTTTTAGTATTTTATTCATTTTCATAGTTTACAGTATCAGTAAAAATAATGGTCATTATAAATAAGTATAAAATGGAAGTTGATGAAAAAATAACCCCAAGTCTTCCTTGACTCCCACCCTCCCACCAAAAAACTGGCTAGTATATGGCAAATATCCTTTCACACATTATCTTTAGGCATATATTCACTTTGTAGCGGTGGATGGTTTAGTCGCTAAGTCGTGTCTGACTCCTGTGATCCCATGGACTGTAGCCTGCCAGGCTCCCCGGTCCATGGGGTTTTCCAGGCAAGATTACTGGAGTGGCTTGCCATTTCCTTCTACAATAATTTCTTATACAGAAGTTTTGTTTTTTTTTTTAAATAGGCAATTGAAAAGAACAGTAAAAGCATGGGTCTGTCTGAGTCAGTCCTTGATTTCAGGACCAGAGAAGTACAAACTGGACCATCAGTGGGCTATCAGTCACAAAGACAGACGTGAGAATTGTGAAGCAGATATCTTTACGTCACAGTGATTTGAAAATAGCTCATCAAGTAGTGTTGCTGCAGGAATGCAAGGATGAATTACAAAATCTGTCAATGGAATTAGGTACACAAGCAGACTAAGGAGAAGTATCACTTTACGATCATGCCAACAAAGACAGAAGAACCCAGACACAGATCCGTTAAGATCAGGAACTAGCCAAGGACACCTGCTACCATTATTGCCACTGTTTAACATCATGTTGGCTGGTAGGTCCTGCCCAAAGCAATAAGACGAGAAAGAGAAGCAGGAAGATTACAGTGAAAGACAGTGCTCACCGCTTGCTGATCATCAGCAGAGAAACCCAACTGAATCAACAACTTACTTGAAATAACAGGAGAGTTTGGCAATAATGTTTAAACACAAAACAAAGGTCCAAAAAAACAACAACAAAGGCACAGTATTGTCAGACGTAATAGACCCATTTATGAAAATCAATTGTTTTATTGATTAAAAAAATCTATCCCAAATCAGCATAGTGTTTTTCTAAATTTGCAATGACCAAACAGAATACAACAGAAACAGGGCCTCATCCATGATTATCAAAACACTATCAATATGTGGGAAGTAATTCAATTCTGGTTTCAGGGAGGCCAGCCTTCAGAGGAGGCTGGTGCCCTGCCCTGTCCCAGGGGGCAGTGGGGTGCACACATGGGGGTCCTGGTTAGGCCACTGCAATCACAGTTCCATCCCCTTGAGAGTGGTTAGTGTAAGAGAGCGTACACATCATACAATTCTGGCCAAAGAAACACAGGAAGCATGCTGGGAACCTTCTGTTCTCAGCAGCTGACAGACACAGAACGGCACATTTCCTGTTGTGGGATGAATTGCATTCCTGAAAATTCATATGTTGGACCCTGACCCTCAGGACCCCAGAATGTGCCTTGATGTGGAAACTGGCTCTCTGCAGATGTCATTAGTAGAGATGTGTGCATACGTGCTAAGTTGCTTCAGTGGTGTCCAACTCTTCACAGCCATGGGCGGTAGCCAGGGGCTCCTCTGTCCATGGGATTCTCCCAGCAAGAATACTGGACTGGGGTGCCATGCCCTCCTCCAGGGGATTTTCCTGACCAAGGGATCCAACCTACATCTCTAATGTCTCCTGCCTTGGCAGCTGGGCTCATTACAACCAGCACCACCTGGAAGCCCTAGTGGAGATGAGGTGGGCCCTAATCCAGTATGACTGGTGTCCTTTTAAAAAGGGGAGATTTGGAGCCTGACACCAGGAGAAGGCTACAGGAGGTCAAGGCAGGGACTGGGGTGAGGAACGCCAAAGATAGCCAGCAAGCCCCCAGGAGCAAGGAGCGAGCCAGGTTCTCCTTCTGCCTCAGGAGACATACCTTGGTCTTGACTTGGGACCCCCAGACCTGAGTCCATTTCTGCTGTTTAAGTTGCCTAGTCTGTGATGCTCTGAGCCTTTAAACATCTTCTTTAAAGTTTATCAGTTAGGATGCTCTGAGCTGCAAGTTACAGAGGCCTGTGTCCAACTGGCCTCAGCAGTGAGAGACCATTTATCCCTTCAGTGGGTAACTCAAAAGGGAGGAGGTATGTGTATACAGGGGCTTCCCTGGTGGCTCAGTGGTAAAGAATCTGCCTGCAATGCAGGAGCTGCACGCAGGAGACACAGGTTTGATTCCTCGGTCAGGAAGTTTCTCCTGGGGCAACCTGGCCCACTGTTCTTGTCTGGAGAATCTCATGGACAGAGGAGCCTGGTGGGCTATGGTCCGTGGGAACACAGAGTTGGACACAACTGGGGTGACTTAGCATGCACGCGTGTGTATACAAAAAATGGATTCCTGTTGTTGCACAGCAGAAACTGACGTAACACTGTAAAGCAATTATACTCCAATTAAAAAAATAAAGCCTACTAAAAACATACAAGTACATGTGAATGGGAGCTATACCATATTCATGGATGTATGTAACTTAAAAATTAAATGAACATGTGACTTCTAAAAGTCCCCCCCCAAAAAAAAATCTGGAAGGATTAGGATGTGTGAAACTCAGCAAACTGACTGTAAAACTCAAAGGCAAGAATAAGTCTCCAGGAACAGCTAGGTCAGCTTGGAGAAAGGAAAACCCAGATAAGGCTCACGTGTCACACAAAAGCACGAAGCCACACCATGAAGACAGAGCTCTCACCCCCTCAGTGTGTCCACATGGCCTGGGGAACACTGACCCGCTGGGTCCCCATCTGACACCAGGAGTGGGGGCAAACTGGCAGATAAGATGGATTAAAGACCCAAAAGTAAAAAGCGAGACCACAAATGATTAGAAGAGACTGGAAGACTATCTCCAAGACCTTGGCGGGGGGTGGGAGGAAGGTGGAAAAACCTCCTAAAACACTCCCCTAGCACCAGCCAGCACTAATGGGCTAGAACAAGTCAGAACGAAGGGTTTCTGCTTGAGTTAGTAGGGGAGGCAGGGTGGAGAGTCGCAGAGTCTCCAGGGCACCCAGGCTACACAGCCCACAGAATCAGACAAGGAGAGGGCAGAACTCACCTGAAAAATCAGCAACAAGGGACACACCTGTGGTCAACGGGTAGTGAAGACTGTCCCTCTGTTCTGGTCTCTGTCATAGTCCCCCGGTGAGTTGTGTTACTAAGGTTTCCCCAGCCAGCAGTCCTGGCAAAGGATGCCGTGTCGGATGCTGGCTCGCCCAGAGGTCAGCCCCACCAGTCCTCCTGTCAGGACACTCTCAGGGGCTGAATTCTCCCTTAGCTTTGGATGAAGGGACAATCATCACACCAGAGTTATTTCCCAGCCTTGTAACACCACTGAGGTTTTAAAGTCTTGCCCATCCCTGTATCAGCTAAGCTGTAATACCACTCCATTGGACTGTTGTGTTGAATTAGTTCTCTTTCACAAATATTAGTTCACTGTCACAACATGGAGATTTGCAAACATCGTTTAGCCAAGTTTCGGGATTTGATAACAACTTAAAGATTTCTTCCATTTTCACTATTGTTATGAAGGAAGAGAACACATTGTTGCATAAAATTTATGATGTAATTTTTCCTGAAATTGATTTGTTTTTTTGCTTGAAATCAAATATTTTGTTTTGTTACAAATGGTACATTGTATTTAATTTTATATCTGCCACTTCTCTTTATAGTTTCCATTCTTCATATATTTTCTATATATTTTTATTGTTATTTGAGCTAATGTGTAAGCCTTAATGATGGAGAAAGTATGATTTTTTTGTCTCTGTTAAGTTACAGGATTGATGTCTTTGTCATAATATGGCTGAAAGTGAAGTGAAAGTGAAAGTCGCTCAGGCGTGTCCGACTCTTTGCATGGACTCAATACAGTCCATGGGATTCTCCAGGCCAGAATACTGGAGTGGGTAGCCGTTCCCTTCTCCAGGGGATCTTCCCAACCCAGGAACTGAACCGGGGTCTCCTACGTTGCAGGCAGATTCTTTACCAGCTGAGCTACCAGAGCAGTCCTACAACATGGCTGAACCATGCCCTAAAGGCATTTCTGAGAGCCTGGTTTCCAGACCCTTCTTTGCAGGCTCAGGGGCCACACAGGAGCTGTGGGAGCCTGGCTCCCTGCTTGTCCCTGCTCACAGTGGGCATGCGGCCCCTGACCTTCTCTGCTTTCACTATCAGGCTTTCAGGTATTTATCAAAATCTTTTTGGTGTTTATACAAACGAAGTGAAGTGAAGTGAAAGTTGCTTAGTTGTGTCTGACTCTTTGAGACCCCATGGGCTATACAGTCCACAGAATTCTCCAGGCCAGAATACTGGAGTGGGTAACCAGTCCCTTCTCCAGGGGATCGTCCCAACCCAGGGATGGAACCCAGGTCTCCTGCATTGCAGGCGGATTCTTTACCAGCTGAGCCACAGGGGAGCCTTATATGAATAACCAGCAGTATAAATAAGTGGTTGCACATGAGTTACTTCATCTTCTCTGAAAATAACTGGACCCTCACAGCCCATTTAAAACACCAGGAGAACTTTCTAGATTTGCAGCTGGCCCCCTGCTGCCTCAGCACAGCTGTCTAGTTGCATAAAACACTCCATTTGCTCAAACACAAACAAACTCTGATATTACTTCAGCTTTGTCCTTTCCAGCCCGACGAAGTAAGTAAAAACCTATTCTGTCCTTCATTTTGCACCTTGTCTTTTAAACTAATTATCAAGACATTCTTGTGTTTCACATGGGGCCTGAGGCCCAGCTAGCTGGTCAGCAGCGGCTGTGTCCCTCTGCTCATCTTGCTGGGCATGAGGGCTGATGGGGGTCAGGCTCATGCCCCAGCGCAGGGACACGGCCCCAGGGGGTGCTGAGGGGTATGGGGGTGGTGAGGGGTATGGGAGTGCCCCAAATCCCGAAGCCAGTTGGTGATCACTGTCCAGGCTCACGGGTGGAGGTTTCTTTGCTGAAGGTCGGTGGGCACTTCTGAGGACCACACAGCCTGCGGTGAGCAGCCCAAGCCAGCCCACAGGCTCCAGGCAGAGTACGTCAGCCTCAGCGGGACCAGGGGTGGGCATTAGAGCCAGAGACAGTGGGATGCCCGGGCCTCCCCCCCAGGCTGAGATCACTGGGGCACTCACCTCAGGGAGCCCAGGCAGCTGCCGTTCAGCTTCAGTTGGCTGAGGTTAGGCAGGTGCAGCCCTGTGGGGCCACAGGGGGAGAGGTCAGCGCCAGCGCTACCGCCCTGGCACTCTTTGGCAGCACTAGTGCCCTTGGTCCCTGCTGCCTGTAGCTGCTGAGGCCCCTGGCAGCCTTGGGGCCACATGCTGACCCCTGAGGCCCCGCTCGATCGAGGCAGGCCAGGGTGTATAGGGTGCCTTGAGTGGGCAGGGCCACACAGAACGCTATGGACCCACTGGACTCTGGAGGGAGGGGCCCCGGCTGGCATCCACGCACAGAATGTGGGACTTGCCCGCAGGCCAGTCCCGCGACTGGCCCCGGGGCCCTGCAGGCACAGCCAGGCCAGAACCTCCATCGGCTCACACTCTGGGCTCTAGAGCAGGGGACCCCAGGGCCCTGGGAGGGGGCTCTCAGTCAGGACTGCCTCGAAGAACAGGATGCCGACACAGTCTCTGTCCTTAGTCCCCAGAGAGAGGTGTGCAGGAAGGACCGTGCAGAGAGGGGTCCAATGACCAAGGGCTGGCGGGCAGGGTCCGAGCAGGCTGACCCTCAATTGCAGCCTGGCAGGGATGGTGGTGTGTGTGGGGGGGGAGGGACTCTCACCAAAGCTCCCCAGGCTGTTCTCACGGGTGTTGACACACATCTCCAGCACGCTCACCAGTCGGAGGTCATCCACCTGGGCCAGGGCCTGCTGCAGGGGTTAGGGGCATCAGCCCTGGGACCTGGACAGTACTCACATGCCCTCCCTCCCACCCTCCCAGTGAAACTCCTGCTTTTGACCACAAGGCTGGAGCAGGTGCAGGCATTTCTCTGCCTCACCCACATCAACTCCAGCCACAATCAGCTCTGGCTGGACCATCAGTGTGATGTAACAAGAGTGGAAATCATGACCCTGCGTGGCTGGGGGGGCCATAGCCAGAGACGGGCTTGCCCTAGGGGGGCCTCATGTTAACAAGACCCACAGAACAGCCTCAGTGAAGCTCGGGGCCTGGAGCCCGGACCCACTGAGCACAGCCAAGGCCTAGCCTCCCTCATACCCATGGACAGTACACTTATACTGTAAGCTGTTGAGTTTGGGGACTGTTTGAAACACAGCATCACTATAGCAATAGCTGACACATACAAAACTTGAGACCTAGATGCAGCTTCAATAGCTACCATAACAAAAACGCTGAAACAACGTGGACTGGGCAGTGGTGGCAGGGTTGGGGTGAGGGATTACTAACATGAGTGTTACCAAACGGGAGTTACATGTTTAGTAACATGAGTGCTACTAAAGCTGGAATGATGAAGACACAGGTCATGTGATGATGCCATTTTTTGGTAAAAAGGGTTTCCAGTAGAAACCTGGCTGGCAGAATATGTACAGAGTGAACTTGTGGTGGTGGGTAGAGAGGTGCCCAGCAAGATGTGGGCAGAGTGAAGTGTCCACAGTTCACTGTGCTTGATGAGGCCCTGCAGGAGGCAAAGTTCAGCTGGAACGGGGAGAGCCCAGGCCTTCTGAGACCTGTGGCTCGAAAAATACAATGGCTTCTCAACTCAAATCAGTGAAGAGAAAAATGAAGAAACGCTTAGAATTACAAAGACCCTGTGGGGTTCGGCTTCAGGGAGAAACTGGTTGCCAGGAGCCTGCTGCCCACGGGTGGCTCTCGGAGGCCTGAGGCCTGAGAGCCGCACTGGGTACAAGTGTGCTAGGAAGCATGCCCACTGAGGGCCAGGGCCTGGACCGAGGTTGACTGTGCCATCAGAGACCGGGAGTCTGGGCTTCTCTCACATGGGCAGTGAGTCTCCCCAGCCAGGAGCTGCTTGGAGGACGGGCAGGTCCCAGGGTGGGCGGGGTGGGCCTGGTCAAGGTGCCTGCCTAGCACAGGGGCTGGTACAGCAGCCGGCCCGACGTGACGGGTCCATGCTGGACCCAGACCTTGGGTACTGCTGTGCTGCAGGCCCGGCTGGAGGCAGACACACAGGGGCCGCAGGGGCTGGGGAGGGGCCCACGGGAGTGTCCCGTCCACCAGCAGTGACCAGACAGTGCGGCCCCGTCGAGGTGATCAGAA
The DNA here is from genome assembly GCA_007570785.1 of Antilocapra americana. Lineage (NCBI taxonomy): Eukaryota > Metazoa > Chordata > Mammalia > Artiodactyla > Antilocapridae > Antilocapra > Antilocapra americana. The sequence goes on along the minus strand of ML664187.1, from coordinate 337,326 downwards.
AGGTGGGTGGGGTCCTTGGGCACCCAGGCTTCCTTCTGCAGAGTACTGGTGGTTGTGTCACCCTGGGGTCGCCAAGGGTCCCCTCCCGTGTGCCGCTCCCATGGGTGCAGGTGTGTGTGGGGGTGGAGGGGCACTGGACCGTGCAGAGCCCTCAGAATGACCAATGGTAGGCGGGTGAGGGGTGTGTCCAGGAAGGGAAGGGGCCCCATTGCCAGGAGTGCAGGGCTGCACTCTGGGGTCGCCAGGTGGGAGCCTGCAGTCAGAGGGTCTGCAGAGCCTGCGCAGCCTCAGGGTTGGGGGGGCGGGAGTGACTGCCATGAGCATCCTGGGTTTGGGGGAAAGGCTTCCACAGCGGGATCAGCGGGCCACCGAGACATCCTGCCAGAGCAGCCCCCCACCTGCCTGCTGCCCTCCTCTGCTCGCAGCTCGTGAAGTCTGCGTGCTGTGTGCTCCAGGGGCCTGTCACCCTGTTTTCCACAAGGACGAGGAGCCTTCTACCTGGCTCAGGGTCCCTGGAGCCCCACGCACAGCAAATCCGTGGAAGGGCCTGGCTTGGACTCTTCTGGCCTCAGTGCTGAGCGACTTCTGTGTCCCCAGGCACCTGGGGTCAGCCCCTGGGGGGAGCAGGGCCCCAGGTGGCCGAGGGCATCTGGCAGCCATCCAGGCCCAGCCTTGCACTCACCAGCCTGGCGGGCGACAGGCACTCCTCTGTCAGCTGCTCGCTGTGGCCGCGCCCACGGAGGCCTGGGGCCTTGCTCCGAGGCTGGGGGTTGTGCAGGCTCTGTAAGCTCAGCTCCCGCACTTGGACGCTGGCTGTGCTTGGCCTGGCTGTGCTTGGCCGAGGCCCGCGGGCTATGTCCCAGGCCTGGTCCATTCACACCCCACCTGCCAGGTGCAGGCAGAGGGCAAAGCCGGTCAGCCTCTGCTCCTCCTCTGATCCACAGCCTGGTCGAGGCCCTGCAGAGCCACGGACAGGTCTGCGCACACAGCAAGCCCCCAGAGCCCCTCTCTGGCCCAGAGAAGGCCTGACAATGAAGCCAGAGCCTGCCTGGGCCCTTATGGTCCCTCCCTCAGCCTGGGCTCGCACCCCGCCTGTGCAGGCCACCCTCCCGGTGCCTCTGCCCATCCTTCAGGGTCCTAGGGGTGCTGGCACCAGCCTCCCCTCTGGAGCCCCATGGAGGCCGCGAGCCTGGCGCGCCACCTCCAGGTCCTGTCTGCTCATCTGCCACTGGGGCAGCAGCCAGCCTCTGCCTCGGGCCTCGTGTTGTGTTGTCCCCCACCGATGGTCTCTGAGCCTAGGGCCTTCAGGACCAGGGTCTCGGGCACCCCCCATCCCTGTGCCCACCGAACCCCCTCACCAGGAGGCAGCTGCCTTTTCCCATCATGGGTCAAACATCTGGGCAAGAGGGTGGCATGTGGCCCCAGGCAGCACCTGCGAGAGAGACGAGTTGGCCTCCTGGCCAGGTCATTGTGCCCGAGGGACCTGGGACAGGCTGGGCTGAGGTCACAGGGCTCAGAAGTGAGCAGGCGCAGAGGCGGTGGGGCTGTCAGCCTGGGCCCTGGCCCTTAGTTCCTTTCAACCATCCTGGCCTGGCTGATGGTGGGAGACAGCCATGTGGGTGACCGACACTGGGGTCCCTCTGGGTCCCTCCAACACAAATGCTTGGTCTTCATTCAAATCCCCACTCCCCTCCATCCTCAACTCCACTCTCTCCAGAAGGGGTGCCCAGCCTGTTGCTCTGGACCGTCCCTTGTGGGCTGGTCTCCCTAGGACTCTTCCCATTTTCGGTGTTACCCCCCAGGCCGCAGAGGAGGGGGCCCACCTGCACCAGCCTCAGCCTGCATTGCCCTTTAAAGACCCAGGTGCCCATACCTGGCCCCAGACCCTGGAACCATGTCTGTGAGTAGAGCCAGAAGGCTGTGTGAACCATCTCGGCTCCTGGGATCAGGCTGTCACTGGCCCCCACGCCTGTGTTCCCTCCTCCCTTCCTGGACTTATTCCCGTAAGACTGAGCCCCTCCTGCAGCCCTAGGTGTTTTACGACTCATTCAGTTGAGTGAGTGCCTTGCCCGAGACAGTGTGGGTGCTGTGCGGGCAGAACCTGGCTCACCTGCCATGTCCAGCGTGCAGAGCAAGGGCTCTAGAAGGTTCCCCCACATCAGTGAACGCGGCAGGTGCAGCTTCCAGCCACTGCTTTTGTCTATCAGCCCCTGTAGGTGGTCACGACTCATCCTCCACATCGGGTCTAGAACCACCCACCCCGGCTGGGCGGTGGGGGGTGTCAGCTGGGCTTTGCCAGAGAGGGTGGCAGGAGTGGTGGGCCTCGGGAGAAGTTGCCTGGGCTACCAGGTGCCCTCGCGTGAAAAGGACCGCACCCCAAGGAACCAAGGAGGTGAAGCCATGCAGAGGAGCCTCAGGGAAGAGATACATGGACTTTCTGGCTAGGATTTCTTTCCCAAAGTTCCTCTGCTGCTCGCTTTTCTCCGGCTGGTGAAAGGCCCCGAGCCTCAAAGGGCTACTCCAGCACCAGGCCCCCTGGGAAGGTGCTGCCCCCTACCCTGGGATGCCAGCCTGGCGCTTTGGGAAAGGTCTGGGCTGGCCAGGTTGCAGCTTGGGAAGCCAGCGGGCCACCCTCTTCCCTCTGCGCCTGAGAGCAGCTCACCTGAGGTCCTGCCCACGACCTGGCCCAGGGTATGGTCCCGTTTAGCCAGAGGTTCTGTGGTCCAAGGAGCAGGGCCTGGGTAGGAGGCTGAGGCTCTCAAGACACTGTCCCCTCACATCCACTCACTGGCCTCGACCTATCCACCTTATTCACGGCCTTGATCCCCTCCTGCCCTGCCACTCCCTGAGGCCCCAAGCTGGAAACCTGGGGACCCTTCTTCCTTTATGGCGCAGGCTACTGACAGGTTCCAGCCGGACTCACTGCCTCTCTCGGTTCCCTCTACCTGCCATCCTTTCTGAGGTCAGGACTTGGGGTTCCTCCTGTCCTGGTGACCTCAAGACCCTCAGCGGGGCCAGCGATTGTGGGATGGATCTCAGGGAAGCAGATCTGACATCTGGGGCATCACAGGGACCCCCTGTCGTGGCCGCTCCATCCTCGGCCTCCGTTCTCCCTCTGGCACGGGGAAAACTGTGGGCCTGCGGCCCCAGACCCAAAGGCACGCTCGGCTCTCACCTGAGGGGGTCGGACCCCCGAGCCCCGGCCCCCGGGGGCTTGGCCTCGGGCGCCCTCCTCCGCCCGGCGCTCCCTTCGACTCGGTAGTTCTTGCGGTCGCCGGGTTGAGGGGCCTGGGCGCCTAGGCAACGGGGGCGGGGCCTCAGCTGAAGCTGCAAATATTCATGGGCGACGGGAACCCTTAGGCTCCGCACGGTCGAGCCACGCCCCTTAGCGACGGTTGCTGGGGCGCGGGGGGGCCAACCCGGTTGCGGGGGTTCGCGCTGGACTCGCCCCGTGCGCGCGCGGGAGGGCCCCTCCCACAAGGAGGGGCGCTGGGGAGTGGAGACACGGTCTAGCCTGCGGGGCGCAGGCGAGCCCGGGGTCTGCACCCACAAAAGCGCTGTGGGGTGGAGACTCGCGGCCACCTTTCTCAGGTGGGAGGCGCCCCTGTCGGGCGGTACCTGAGACCAGGGCCCTGCAGGGTTTACTTTCGCCTGCTTGTGTGGCCCACGCCGCGACAAAAGGACCCTCTGAAGACGAGGGAACTGCAGACCTGGACACCTGGAGGGGAGTCCAGAGTGTTCACGCCGGCGAGGGGCGCGGCCACCCGCTGTCGTTTATACGCCTTTACTGCGCGTCTACGCGCGTCAGGCGCCAGCCGGCTCCGTAGCGGCGCAGTGCGCGGGACGGCCAACCGGACACGTGGGGTTGGCGCCGTGCTGCAGGCGGGAGCGGCTCCCTGGGGTCGAGGCCAGCAACGGGATGAGCTCCCGGGACGGCGCGGAGCCGGGGCGGGAGGGGCCCGAAAGGCGCGGAGGGTGGGGTTGCCAGCGAGTGCCGGAGGTGCAAAGGTCTGGGATCACGTGAGACGCACCGTTCTTTCCTGTAAATGCGGAGCATGCTTTTATGCGTTACTGTGAAAAAAAATTTAATGTTAAAAACACGCATTTCTGAGCGTCTTCAAAGGAGATACGATGTGCAGTTTCGCTGGGTGCGGCAGACTTCAGTTTAGCCCCCACAGCACCCCGGGCGTGGATTTGCTGGTAGGGGTTGTTAGCTGAGATTCCGCAGGGCTGGGACCTGGGGCTTCGGGGAAGCTCGGTGGGCAGGTAGTCTGCGGGGGCTGCCCAACTTTTGGGAGGCTGGCGGTGATGCTCGGCGGGGCTGCGCGCTACGTAAGCGAGAAGCAAGACCCTGGGCACTGGCAGGGAACACTGGGCCGGACTGGCCGTTCCGCGGGCTCAGACGTCCCCGCCCAGGCGAGGCGCCCGCGCGCCGCCTGGCCCTCGGCGCAAGGCCGAGCCGCTCCCAGGACCCCGCGGAAGCTGCCAGGCGCCCCTCCCGGAGCCACCTGAGCCTGACCCTCGTCTGGGCAGCCCCTCCGCCCTCCTCCGGCCTCAGGTCCGGGGTCTCCCCGGGGCTGACGACGCGGGCTCCTGCCTCCTTGAGGCTCAGCCCTCGGCCTGTTGCCTCCTTCCCGGGCCCTGCGGGGGGCTGCGCGACGCGGGGCGGGGTCGGGGTCGGCACACTGCTGCGCGGCAGGGGAGCTCGGGGTTCGGCGCGGGGCTCCGGGAGCAGCGCCCCGCCCCAGTGCACACCCGGCCGCGGACTCGCTTAGCCACGGCGTCTCCATCTCCCCGCGAGGCCCGCCTGCTCCCGAGAGAGCCCGGGCCTCCCTCGGGGACGCCGCACCCCAGACCCCGGGCTCCGCGTAGCCAGC
>ML664187.1:307205-332049 GCA_007570785.1 Antilocapra americana | reverse complement strand
GTCCGCGCCCGGCGCGCGGGGGCGCAGGTGAGCCGCGGGCGGCGGCGGGCGGGGCGCTGCGGCGGGGCTGCGGGCCGCGGCGGCTTCGCTCCGCCTCGCCCCGGCCGGCACCGCCGGCTCCGTGTCCCGGCCCGGCCTTACGGGCTTCGCAAGTGACCTGGGTGTCCGCGAGCAGAGGCGCTCGGCGGGGTCTCCACCCGCCGGAGCCCCACGGGCCCCTCCGGAGGGCTCGGGCATCCGGCGGCCCTCGCGCACGCCCGGCGAACCGGAGTTTAGACAGCCACTGCCCGCGGTCCCCGCAAGGGCGCCCCTTCTTTTAGCATCACAGCCCGGGGACATACCAGCTGGGGGCCGAGGGCCCAGGCCCGCTCCCTTTCCCACCTATCCCGTTGCGCCCACACCTATTTGGGGTCTTTTCCTGGGATCTGCTTCCTGGAGCTGCGGCCCTCTGCCCGCCTCCACACCTGCTTTATATTCTCCAAAGTTGTAGCGGTGGCACCCGTGGGTTTATGTGGACTTTTCCCTTGGAGTGTAGCCCAAACCTGCCAGGGTAGGGGTTCTCCCTGTCTGTCGTCGTGTGCCTGGAGCGGCAGCGGGCACGCATAGATGCTTACTGAATACTTGTCAAATGCAGCAGCACGCCCCGGGGGAGGGCTGGATTGTCGGTTGCCACCAGCCTGTCTGGGCATGCTGCTGTGCCCGCCACTGTGGCAAGACCTGTTCTCGTGGGGGTGCTGGTAACCTCAGCCCACGGTGCCTCCAGTTCAGGCTTTTCGCCTACCCAGCAGGTTCTAATTCGGGTGCGTGCTTGGGAGACGCTCCCAGCTGACAGCCCTGCCTCTGAGGGGTCGGCTCCTTGCTTTTCTCACGCAGTCGTTATTAAGTGCAGCCAGAGGCAAGACCCCTTCCCATCTCTGGGCTGGAGGTGCCAGAGGTGAGCGACTGGACAGCCACTCTGGCTGCTGCTCCTGTTGTCTGGATGCGCAGGCCCAGAGGGCAGGCCAGACCTGGGTAGGCTGGTCCAGGGTGCTCCCTGCGCCTGCCCGCATGGTCTGGCCATGCTGAGTGCGGCTCCCTCAGCAGGTGGGACCGAGACCGCGGCAGCGCCTTGTGCCGTGGCCGCTTGAGGAGCGATGACGGAGTATAAGCTCGTGGTGGTGGGCGCCGGCGGTGTGGGGAAGAGCGCCCTGACCATCCAGCTCATCCAGAACCACTTCGTGGACGAGTATGACCCCACCATCGAGGTGAGCCCGCCTGGCTCCTGTCCGCCTGCTCAGCTCCTGATGTGGGCTTGACTTGCACCTCCTTTGAGGTGCCCATGTCACAGGCCACGGGGTCAAGAGAGGAGTGAGGGAGGTCCACCCCCAAGGAGGGCCAGCTGTCTCTGAACAGTGTCATCCCTAGGACTCCTACCGGAAGCAAGTGGTCATCGATGGGGAGACGTGCCTGCTGGACATCCTGGACACGGCGGGCCAAGAGGAGTACAGCGCCATGCGGGACCAGTACATGCGCACTGGGGAGGGCTTTCTCTGCGTGTTTGCCATCAACCACGCCAAGTCCTTCGAGGACATCCACCAGTACCGGTGAGCTGCCCGCTGGCCCTCAGGCCCCAGCCCTCTCTGTGCCCTGGCTGCAGCCAAGCCTGCGCGGGCTCCTTGCCGGCTCAGCCCTTCCTCCTTGCAGGGAGCAGATCAAGCGAGTGAAGGACTCGGATGACGTGCCCATGGTGCTGGTGGGGAACAAGTGCGATCTGGCCGCGCGCACCGTGGAGTCTCGGCAGGCCCAGGACCTCGCCCGCAGCTACGGCATCCCGTACATCGAGACCTCTGCCAAGACTCGCCAGGTGAGCCCGGCCCCTGCCCCGCAGCCAGCCAGGGCCCCGCCTGGGACAGGGCTCACTGCCCCCTCTCCCTCGACGCAGGGCAGCCGCTCCGGCTCTGGCTCCAGCTCCGGGACCCTCTGGGACCCTCCGGGACCCCCGTGACCCAGCCACCCCTCTCGCTGTAAGTCTCCCCGGATGGCAGGGCAGCGAGGGAGGCCAGGGCCCGGGTCTGGATCAAAACAGCTCCCAGGGGAGGTGGAGGTCCCTGGAGAGAGCTGCCCTGAGCCAGACCGGAGCGGTGACCCTGGGGGCTCAGCCCCCGTTCCCCCAGAGTGCCCCGTGGGTCCCAGGGGGCCCCAAAGACTCAGTGGGCTGTTGGGGAGTGCCTGAAGACAGGCCTCCCCATGAGGTGCCCTGGGGCCCGAGGCAGGCAGGGCCCGGCTCCTCGTCCGCAGGGCAGGGAAAGGGCTGGGGCTCTGCTCCCAGCTGGCTGTCAGCGGTGGTCCCGCCCTGAACCGGCCCCTCTTTCTAGGGCGTGGAGGATGCTTTCTACACCCTGGTGCGTGAGATCCGGCAGCACAAGGCGCGCAAGCTGAGCCCGCCCGATGAGGGCGGCCCCGGCTGCCTGAGCTGCAGGTGCCTGCTCTCCTGACAGCAGTGCGGGCGCGGAGAGCTGGGTGCCACGCAGGAGGTGGCACGGCGGGGACAGAGGGAGGTGCCACCGGAGCCCGACCCCCCATGTCGGTGGACAGAGTGCCCGTGGGCCTCCCAGGACGCTTTGCACAGACTCTGGTGAACTGATGCCACGGGCCGCCAGCCCTCGCTCTCCTCAGCCCCGTCCTGGCCCAGCAGGCACAGGCCAAGTTGCAGTAAATTATTTCATGGTCTTGACCTGGCGTTTGCCTGAGGCCAGGAGGTCGCGGTGCGTGTGGCCTCCCAGGAGGCAGGCGGGAAGCACAGCTTTGTCCAGGCAGTGGCCACCCCACCTCTGGGGGCCCCTGGCACGTCTGGTGGAGTTCTCTGGGCACTGCCAGGCCGGCCAGCTGACACACAGGAGCTTGTCAACCTTTCATCAGCAAGGGGGGAACTGAGAACAGGGACTATCCGTTTCCCCGGGAGGGGGGCCTTCACAGGGAGTGGCCCAGGGGGTGCAGCGCTCCTTTGGGCTCTGGGTGGCATCATGTCTCCTGCGTTTTGGAGACCCTGAGGGCAGTGACTGACTTGGGCAGAGAGTCCAGCTTGACCAGCAGTGCGCTCTGTCCTGCCCAGTGGGGACATGGTAGCTGGGTGGGCTCAGGCGTCCTGTGTGTGAGCATGGGGCTGGCTTGCCTGCCGCTGCCACCCCCCTGTTGGAGGCAGCCCGCTGTTCCCAGGGCCACCTCAGGTCAGTGAAGTGGCCCTACAGGACCCATCCAGGCCCCAGGTGACCACACACAGCTCTGAGGGGGCCCACCTTGCCTTGGGCCAGAGCTCTGGCTCACGGCGCCTCTGCCCTCCCAGAGCCCAAACTCAGGCCCGGCTAGGCCTGGCCTTCCAGGTCAGGGCCTTCGTGTTGGGTAAGGGAGCTTTGTTGCCCAGGACAGCTGGCATGAGGCAGCAGGATGTCGCTGCAGCCCCAGGGCCTCGGGGTCGCTGTGCTCAGTCAGCCTGGCTTCTGCAGCCCCTGAGCTCCAGCTCCCCATGGCCGCAGAGGTCCGGGGAGGAGCGGGCCCCTGGGGCGGCTCTCGGGGCACTGCCTGGCTCTGCTGTGGCCATGCTGGTCCCCGCCCCACGAGGGGTGCTGGCTGCAGGCGCCCCAGGGCAGGGGGGCACTCTGAGCCCAGTGCTGCGTCTCTGGCAGGCTGGGCAGAGCTGGTGGCTGGGGGTGACCCAGGCAGGTGCTGAAGAGGAGGGACCTGCGTTCTGCCTCAAAGCAGGTGGCCATTCACCTGTGGCTTCTGGGTTCACCGGGAGGTCTGGGAGGGAATTACATCACTGGGACCGCTGTCCTGAGGGCTGTCCTGGGCTGGGGGCAGACAGGCCAGACACGGAGCCCCGGAGCCCCCAGAAGGAGGCCTGTGGCTGTGGCCCCCTTCATGCTGTGGCTCGGTCTTTGGGCTGGCTTGGTGGGGCTGGGGTCCAGGCTGCTTGTGCTGGGCAGGTTGGCCAGGGAGGGCCAGCCTGTCCTCTCTGGGGAGCGTCTTGATACTGGGAGGTGGGGGGGCCTGGGGGCCGGATCCAGCCGCTTGCTGGGAATGGACGGAGCGGGTCGGCTTCGACACCAGCCCGGGTGATCTATACAGGTCACCTGCATGGCCACCCCGGTCCAACACTGGGAACTGCCCTCCAGGCCACTGGCCTCTGAGAGGCTGACAATGCTGAACCCTGGCCGGGTCGGCTGAGTCTCAGAGCAGAGAGCAGATGGATGGGGTGAGGAGGAAGCCCTGGGACCCCAACCCCTCACCACCCCAGGGTGACTCGGGACCTCTGCTGAGCCTGCCTGGGCCGGGGAAGGTCGCATTTCCTCCCGTGCAGCCCAGCCATCAAGAGGCCTGCAGGGCCCAGCCTGGGGACCACATGTCCTACAGGAACTCATTCAGGTCTTCTGGGGGCAGCTTCAGGAGGGGTTCAAGGGGGGGGTGCCATCAGGCCAGCAGGTGTCCCCCAGGAAGGCCGGCCCCCATCCTGGAGCACCCCGTGGGCAGCGGTGTGTTCCGCTGTGCTGGGGGTGGGAGCGGGGGCGTGCTCTGGGCCGGCGGGCTGGCTGGTTCTCCACGGCCGGCTCGCTCACACTCAGACCACCAGCTTCGTGCACCTGAGGACCTGTGGCTGTGAGCACGCGCTCACTCTCCAGGATGTAGGTGTCTCCAGGCTTCATGGTGACAAGGGTCTGTGGGGACAGCAGGCCTGGCAGGGTCGGCTTGAGCAGGGCACGAGCCCCCCAGTGGTCTCGCCCCTGCAGTCACCAGGCTGCAGCAGAGCAGCTCCTGCAGTGCCTCACCCGGGGGGCTTGTCCTGGTGGTCTTGGCTCCTGGACTCGGGCTCCCGGGTGAGTGGCCAGCACTCAGGTCAAGGGGCAGTTTTGCAGGTCACCCCCAACCTCAGCAGGGCGGGATGCTGGCTCGCCCTCTCCCGGCTGACCCAGCCTTCCTGTCGGGAGCCCCACGCCTGCAGGAGGGCTCTGAGCTGCCTTTGGATACTCTGGTGGGAGAGGAGCCCTCCCTGGGCATCCGGAGGGGGCAGGAGTACCCGGGACCCAGCTTCTTGGTATCCTCACCATCGGTGAAGCCCCGTAGGAACCGCTCCGTGGTGTGGATCCCTGCAGACGTCTGCTCCTCGTGATGGGCAGCGTGGGGGTCAGGCCTGCCCCAGGGCTGGGGGACGTGCTGCTGCTGCAGGCCTGTCCTATCCCCCCGCCCCAAGGGAAGAATGAAGCCCACAGCAGGCCTGGCCGCCAGGGTGGCAGGGGAACAGCCTCTGGGGGACGCGTTTGCGTGCTGCCACTTCAGCTTGAGGGAATCCTGCCGTGAGCGAGCTGGTGGTGGGCCTTGGATTGCAGTGGTTTCGGGGACCCCATATGAAGAAACCTGAGGAGCCCTCAGAACCCCCAGGTCAGGGTTGCCCCCATCAAGGGTCAAGCACTGCCGTGACCCTGGTCCTCGGGGCCTCAGTCCTGGCTGGACACGCTCTTCCCAGGCAGGGCAGCCTTCCTGTGGGGCTCCACCCGCTGGCCCAGCTCTGCTGCAGTCCTTGGCTGGGGGTGGGCTGGGGTCCGGCCCTGGCGTGCATCCCCACAGCAGGGGTGGGGCTTCCGGAACTGAGGGGTGGGCAGTGTGGTCCACGGGGTGGCTGATGGCGGGCCTGGGAGTCAGGCTGGTACAGGCGGGTGTCGCCACCTGAGGTTTATCTGGCTGTGGCCTTGGAGGGCACTGGGCATGTGGCAGGCGTGAGCTAGGGATGGGGAGCTGTTTGGGTGAGGCCAGGCTGGGAGCCCCGAGGGCAGCGTGGGAGGCCAGTGCCCTTCACTGATACCAAGATGGGCGTGGCTGGGTCCCCACCAGCCCCGCTACTGGGGGAGCTCTCCAGGGTCTCTCTCAAGACCCTAGCTCTGGGGCACACCTGGCAGTCCCGGGCAGTCACATACCATGCCCGGCCTGCTTCTTATCAGTCACGAGCTGGACCAGTGCCCAGAAGCCGTTCTCCTGGCCCAGGAACGTCAGCAGGATGGCCACAACCTGGTTCACGCCAGTCTCTTTCAAGAGCCAGACACGCGGAGAGAGTTACCCAGAGGCCTCCTTGACTCCTGGATGGGCCCCTGGCCAGCGGAGCCCCCGGCCCTGGAGGGGCCAATTGAAGCGCCCTCTGCACTGCTGCGGGGGCCAGCCTGGGGCTCTGGGCCCCGTCCTGGCTCCCCTCTGAGATGAGGTGAGTGGGGCAGTGGGAACCTCCTGCCTTGAGGGCAGGCTGAGCGCTTCACCTGGGAGGGCACGTGGCCAGGGGCTGGCCCAAGACCCTGCTGTGGGCAGCCCCTGGGGTCCTCACAGTTGGTGTTCCTTGAGGGAATGTTCTGGAAAGAGCCAGGCAGAGGGGGAGCTGCCTCCTTGGGGATCCTACAGGTGTCTGGGTTCCTGGGAACCTTCGTTCTTGCTAAGCTGCTGCTGATACGGCATTTTCAGGATCAAAAGTCAAGTTACACAACAGTGATGCCTACTAGGCCCTGAGCTCACTTGCAATGGAACGTTTCCCCCGGCAGCCCTGCCAAGCTCGGGGTCGTTCCAGCTGGGAGTCGGGTACCTTTCTGTCCTGAAAAGCGGAGTCTGCAGTGTTTCTGCCTCAGTCTGGGGGGCCCCTGCACCACCTCTGTGACCACGTGCACCTGAGTCCTGACCAGCTCGGAGACACTCCTGGGTCCTGGGCGGGGTGAGGCCTGGGGGCGGGGGTACTCCCGGTCGTGCCGCAGCAGGCCTCCAGCGCGGACCAGGGCTTGCTGTCTGGGGAAGGGACACGAGGTGCCTGTTTCTCGCTGATCTTCATTTCATGCTGTCTGACAAACCCTCACGGCAAAATAGGTTTAAGAAATAAGTCGAAAACGCAGTGAAGTCACACTTCAGCATTAGACGTTTTTCAGGTGTAAAGTCTACATGCCCTGAAATGACATCCCAGGTGTACAGTTTGACGAGGGTTATTGTTTCAGCTTGCACACGTTTTGGCTCAGTCTCTGGGATGGCAGCCCCATGGGATTTTGCACGCTGAGGGGCGGGCACACCCACGCTCTGACCTGAGCTCCCTGCCCAGGAGCCCCAGCAGCTGCTGACACTTGTCCTCCCGGGACTATGCCTTTTCCAGAAGGTCCTGTGAGTGCATTCACAGGCGGGGCTGGGCTCCCTTTAAGATGCACAGGTGCTGTTGCCTGAGTCAGCATCCTGTTCCACTTCCTGGAATCCCATAGTGTCCATCCCCTTGAGGGGGATCATCTCGGTTGCTTCCAGTGCTCAACAATCACGAATAGAGCAGTGAACGTTATGGGGATGTAAGGTTTCAGCTCATCTGGGTAAATGCCGGGGAGCGTGACTGCGGATCACGTGGTGAGGGCGAGTGCGCTTGGTGAGAAGCTGCCCGGCCGTCTCCACAGTGGCTGTGCGCCCGCCGCCCGGCACCCCCCACCCATGCTGGATGCTGTTCCACGTCCTCGTGCACTTTGCCTCTTGCTCTGCACGAGTCCTTTACTAGGTTTATGACTGGCGAACATTTTTTCCCACCCTGGAGCTTCCTGTTTCCCTCTAACAGCCTTGTGCAGAATCAAACCTCACGTTCAGATAGAGCCCTGTCTCTCATCTTTGTCCTCTCTGACCTGACAGGCCTGGCCCCTAGTGTCCACGCCTCGCCCTGTCCTGACATTCTGGTTTCTGATGCCGCACGTGAGGCCCTGGGAAGGGACACGGGGCGCTTGTTTCATGCTGATCTTCATTGCCAAGAAGGCAGAGGTTTAAGATGGAGTCAGCAGTTGGCACACGGCCACGCCCCCCGTCTCCAGGAGGGTGCGTGCTCGGACAGCAGTGGCTGGCCCACTCCAGGGCACCTGGCTCTGTGGCCAGGTCGGCGGGCCCACCTGGCTCAGCCTCACGCCTGGTTCCTGTCCCCACGAGGCCTGCAGCCTGGTGGCCGCCTGGGGCTGGATGTTGCCTGGGCTGGTCCTGGCTGACCTTCCTGGGCCTGGAGGAAAGCAGCATCACAGCCACTCGCTCCGGGCGAAGGCAGTCGTGGGGCTGCCTGGCTTCAGAGCCCGAGGAACGCCCTCAGGCGAGCACCTCGACATGAGAGGAGTCAGGCGGCGGCTCCACACCTGCCTCTGCTCAAGGCGCTGCCTCGGCCAGACCCCGCTTCTCTCCAGGGTTGGGGCTCTGAAAGCACCTCTTGGTCCAGAGCGAGCATGATCTCTTGGCTGTGCACGTGTGCCCCGCTTCTGTCATGGCAGAACCTGCTCTCCCGACCACCCACACAGTCTCCCTGGCTGTCAGGGTCTTAGCCCTACACCCACGTACCCAGACTGGAACAGGCTGTTCAGAAAGCAGTGAGGCGCTGGGAGACCCGACATTAGGGCCCAATGTTAGGGGATTACAGTAAAAGCTTCAGGTGTAGCAACCAGATCAAGGTCAAGCATAAGAAAAGAATGCCTGAGTGTTTGCACCACAGGGCTTGAGGAATCTTAGCCCCCCGACCATGGGTGGAACCCTGGCCCTCTGCAGTGGAAGTGCCAAGGCCTAACCATTGGGCTGCCGGGGAATTCCCAAGAATCTCTGTTTTTAAAACGCGCACAGGGCAGGGTGAGGCTAGACGTTTTGGGTTCGCTGTGAAACACCCATGCTGGTCACATGTGTGGTGGACACGGGAGAGGACAGGGTTGCTGGGGTTGGACCTGGCTGATGAAATGTGGGTGAGTTGTCACACTTTAAAAATGAAAGAGCGACCCCATGGATTGAAGGCCATCAGGCTCCTCTGTCCATGGGATTCTACAGGCAAGAATACTGGGGTGGGTTGCCATGCCCTCCTCCAGGGGATCTTCCCAACCCAGGGATCAAACCTGGACCTCCTGCATTACAGACGGATTCTTTACTGAGCCACCAGGGAAGGCGCTAGTAGTAAAGAACCTGCCTACCAATGCAGGAAACCTAAGAGACTGGGTTGGGAAGATCCCCTGCCATGGGAGGGCATGGCCACCCATTCCAGTGTTCTTGCCTGGAGAATCCCATGGACAGAGGAGTCTGACAGGCTGCAGCCCTTGGGGTCACACAGAGTCGGACACGACTGAGTGACTTAGCATGCACACACACTTTAAAAACAATAAACGATGGAAACTGTCTAAAAAAGCAGAAACGTATAACATCAGGATGGGCATTATTTTGACCCCTCCCCCGGCATTCAGTCCGTCTGGGCTTGGGGCCAGGCTGGTGTCATGCCTGGCGCCTGTCCCGCCCACCTGTGGGGCCCTCGGGGGTCCTGCTGAGCCATCCCACCTGGCCCCCCTCTCCCCCACCCACCGCGCCCCCTGCTCCTCACGTGCCCACTCTTGCCCTCTCGACGCTCTACCCACACAGCCAGGCCGGAGAGGCACCCCGCCGCCCAGCCCCAGGGACCCACTTGATGCTGTAGCATGCCCAGAATACGATGTGGTTTTAGAAAGTGCGGTTCGCGGTCCGTTGTCTGCTTTGTGTCTGGGGAGTGGAGTCCGGCCCGCGCCTTCCTTCTTTGTGGGCACGGCCAGCATCAGACCTAACCCCGACCCACTGCCAGATGCTGCGTGGCCAGCAGAACAAAAGCTGTTTCTGCAGAAACCTCTGGCTTCTCTCTGAAGCCAAGGCGGGTCACAAGGGACGCCCGTGTCCGAAGCTCAGACCCTTGCCCGTTACGGAGGCGCTGTCTAGGCCAGTTGGGCCCCTCCTCCGTCCGCTGCAGGGGGCCTCCTAGGATGACTGCCTGGGGGCTGCTCCCAGGTGCGTGGGGAGAGAGGGCGGAGGGTTGTGCCTCTGCTCTCTGACCCCTCTGCCGGTGTCACACCAGACAGGAAGGGACGAGCGGGGACAGGGACGGGGATGGGGGACGGAGGTGGGCCGGGACCGGGCTGGCGGCCTCCGCGGCGGCTCGGTTCCTTCCCCTGTGATCTCCTGCTCCTCGCATCCTCCAGCAGGCGCACAGTTCGGGGTCCACGAGGACTGGACGGCCGCTGAGGGCTCAGGCTCCCATCACCCTGACCTAAAACAGTCCAGGAGTGAGGAGCCCAAAGGCCCTGACCCCTCCCTGTTAGACCCCGGTTAGGATGCAAAAATTTATCTCTGGGGCTCCCCACGGGCCTAACAGACATGCATGTTTCTCGTTTCAGAGGTTTTTTGGTTCATATAGTGAAAAAGTCCTGACCTCCGTGTATTATCCTGATTTCTGCATATACCTGCCTGGTCTGCGGGGCCCTTTCAGGACTGACCATGATGCTGGCTGTGGCCCCACAGTGACCAGAGTGTCTGCCGCCACATCAGCCTCCTCGGTTCCCTCCTCCGGCTGCATTTCCCCTGCTGGTCCTACTTGGCCTGGGTGCATAGGACCCTCCCCAGGCCGAGAGACCTGGGGTACCCTCGTGGAGAGGGGTTGAGCAGTGGGAACGGACCACATGTAGGTACCTCACTTAGGAAGGCTTTCCTATCTTTCTGTGCTAATCTTCGGAACTCTGCATTCAGATGGATATATCTGTCCTTTTCTCCTTTGCCTTTCACTTCTCTTCTTTTCTCAGCTATTTGTAGGGCCTCCTCAGACAGCCATTTTCCCCTTTTGCATTTCTTCTTCTTGGAGATGGTTTTGATGATGGCCTCCTGTACAATGTTATAAACAGGAATTCAGAGCTGATGATATTTCAGAACCGTCCACAGTTCTTCCGGCACTCTATCAGATCTAATCCCTGGAGTCTATTTGTCACTTCCACTGTATAATTGTGAAGGATTTGATTTAGGTCATACCTGAATGGTCTAGTGGTTTTCCCTACTTTCTTCAATTTGAGTCTGAATTTTGCAATAGAATGGGAAAGACTAGAGAAATCTTCAAGAAAGTTAGAGATATCAGGGAAACATTTCATGCAAAGATGGGCTCGATAAAGGACAGAAACAGTATGGACCTAACAGAAGCAGAAGGTATTAAGAAGAGGTGGCAAGAATACACAGAAGAACTGTACAAAGATCTTAAGGACCCAGATAACCATGGTGGTGCAGTCACTCACTTAGAGCCAGACATCCTGGAGTGTGAAGTCAAGGGGCCTTAAGAAGTGGACCTTACGAAGCATCACTATGAGCGAAGCCAGTGGAGGTGATGGAATTCCAGCTGAGCTATTTCAAAGTCTAAAAGATGATGCTGTGAAAGTGCTGCACTCCATATGCCAGCAAACTTGGAAAACTCAGCAGTGGCCACAGGACTGGAAAAAGTCAGTTTTCATTCCAATCCCAAAGAGGGGCAATACCAAAGAATGTTCAAACTACTGCACAATTGCACTCATCTCCCACGCTAGCAAAGTAATGCTCAAAATTCTCCAAACTAGGCTTCAACAGTACGTGAACTGAGAACTTCCAAATATTCAAGCTGGATTTAGAAAAGGCAGAGGAACCAGAGATCAAATTGCCAACATCTGTAGGATCACAGAAAAAGCAAGAGAATTTCAGAAAAATATCTACTTCTGCTTCATTGACTATGCTAAAGCCTTTGAATGTGTGGATCATAACAAACTGTGGAAAATTTGTAAAGAGATGGTAATACCAGACCACCTTACTTGCCTCCTGAGAAATCTGTATACAAGTCAAGAAGCAACAGCTAGAAATGGACATGGAACAACAGACTAGCTCCAAATTGGGAAAGGAGTACGTCAAGACTGTATATTGTCACCTTGCTTATTTAACATACATGCAGAGTACATCATGTGAAATGCTGGGCTGGATGAAGCACAAGCTGGAATCAAGATGGCTAGGAGAAAGAAATAACCTCAGCTATGCAGATGAAACCACCCTTATGGCAGAAAGCAGAGAACTAAAGAGCCTCTTGATGAAAGTGAAAGAGGACAGTGGAAAAGCTGGCTTAAAACTCAACACTCAAAAAACTAAGATCGTGGTATCCTGTCCCATCACTTCTTGGCAAATTGATGGGGAAACAATGTAAACTGTGACAGACTTGATTTTTGTGGGCTCCAAAATCACTGCAGATGGTGACTGCAGCCATGAAATTAAAATTAAAAGATGCTTGCTCCTTAGAAGATAAGCTATGACCCGCATACGAGAGGGTAACAGGCAGGAAGGCCAGGGGTCTCCAAACGGAGGAAACAGGCTGCAAGTGTCAGGCGTTTTTCTCTCTCTTAAGCGGCAGGAGGAAACAAACTAGCGATATTTTTTTCCTCCACTATACAAATTTAAAAGAGGTTTTTCTTAAAATACTGTTGCCATAATGACACCTGGTTGCACCCGAAGTTAACTGTTCTCACACCTTGAGTTAACCAATGCATTCTTCCTATGGAAGTGTCTGCCTTAAGCTGTGTTAATGTGCTATGCACCTCAGACTCTGTCTTCAAGTTGGTTCCCCCCAATGACTCAGAACCTGCTTGACAAACCATTATATTATACTCAGGCACTGTTCCCCTAAGCTATGTAAATGAAACTATGCATATGGTAATCTGCCTTTCTACAAGATTCAAGTAAATCATTTTATAGCCGGGGATGGCTTGTCTGGTGCCAAGATTATCCCAAAATACATCTTATGAGGGGCTTGGTGCCATGCGGAGTTTTAAGACATTCCTTTCTTTCATTAACAAACTGCTAGTGACTATATAACATCCAGCTGAAGACTAGCAGGGGGATACTCTTTCTGGCCCCTTCTGATGCCTATGTCAGAAGCTTTCTCTATCTCTTTTATACTTTAATAAAACTTTATTACATAAAAGCTCTGAGTGATCAAGCCTCATCTCTGGCCCCAGAATGAATTCTTCTGCTCCGGAGGCCAAGAATCCTGGCATCTTTTCGTGGTTCAGCAACAACCTTTCACCTAGACAGCATATTAAAAAGCAGAGATATTACTTTGCCAACAAACATCCATCTGGCCAAAGCTATGTTTTTCTCCAGTAGTCATGTATGGATGCAAGAGTTGGACTATAAAGAAAGCTGAGTGCCTAAGAATTGATGCTTTTGAACTGTGGTGTCGGAGAAGACTCTTGAGAGTCCCTTGGACTGCAAGGAGATCAAACCAGTCAATCTTACAGGGAATCAGTCCTGAATATTCATTGGAAGGACTGATACTGAAGCTGAAGCTCCAATACTTTGGCCACCTGATGCGAAGAGCTGACTCACTGGAAAAGACCCTGATGCTGGGAAAGATTGAGGGCAGGAGGAGAAGGGGACGACAGAGGATGAGATGATGATGGATGGCATCACCAACTCAATGGACATCAGTTTCAGCAAACTCCAGGAGATGGTGAAGGATAGGGAAGCCTGGCATGCTGCAGTCCATGGGGTCGCAAAGAGTAGAACATGACTGAGCGATTGAACGGAACCGAAGGGACCTCACTGGGCCATAGGAAAAGACCTGTTTCTTGTCCTGATTCAGCTTTTCAAATAACACAGGCCTGTGGTTCCTCTGGTTTGGCCGTGCCTTCTCTTTCCTGTTTCTCTGGGTGACTCTTGCTCTTTCCCCCCTGGTTTCTGTCCCTTGCTGTGTGACTCTGTCCATGCCTGCCCCCCCGTGCCCCCGCCCCCAGCTCTCTGAGAGGGCTTAGTTTGATTCTAGGTGGCATCTGTCCATCTCTGGACCAAGTGTCTGTACCAGCCCAAGCAGAATGGGCAGCGGGGCAGGGGTGCATGGGGCCCTCCTGGCAGGCAGGCCTGGCCCGTGGCCCTGGGAGGTGCCAGGAGAGTGCTGGGGTGGGTGAAGGGTCCCTGAGGCAGCCTGGCCTGTGGGCACTGCCCCACATGGGGGAGAGGCCTGGTCCTCCCCTCTGTTCTCTGCCTTCACCCGCTCCAGGTCCAGCAGTAGCAGGTCCACACCTACCCTGGCCCCAGTGGAGGTTCCTCTGCAGACCCGTCGGGGTGTTCCGGTGAGAAGCCTATCCTGAGACCGGCATGCGCTGGGGATACCCAGGAGGAGACGGAGGCAGAGGCGTCCGGAAGGTGGTTTGGAGGCGCTGGCTCTCCCTCAGCTAAGCTGGGCCGTGGCCCTGCTGCTCTCACCTGCGGGGCCCCAGGCTGGGCTGGCTGCGGTCCTGCCATCGGGTTCTCCCAGGGCCGTGTAAGGCGCGCAGGCCAGTGCCCTCAGTTAGGATGCTCCCCTGCAGCCCTGGTATTCACTCCAGTTCCTCAGCATCTCCATCATCGGCTCACTCGATCTCCAGGGCCTTTTCCTGGAAGACGGGATGTGGTGTTGGCCCAGCTGCCCACTCCCTAGGGTGGTCCTGAGGGGGGTGGACTCGAAGCGGCCAGGAAAGGCGCAGACCCCTCCCAGCGCGAGGACACCTCACAGGCTCTGGGGCCAGGGCGGCAGGGAGCTGCAGCCGTGTCTGTGACCCCTCCCCCCTCCTGCTGCTGCAGCATTGCCGGGCTCTCACTTTGGCTGAGTGGACGCTGCAGCCATGGATACCGAGATCCTGGTGCCGAAGCTGGGCAGCTCCTCCTGACTGGAAGGCAACGGAAGCAGAGGATGGGACCTGCACCCAGCCCAGGAAGCTTAGGACAGAGAAATGACCCCAGGAGGGTGCTAGCGCGGGCTGGGCTGCATCCTCACAGGAGCCCAGGAGGTGGCCGCCTCCTGCCAAAGCCCATCACTCCAGCTCTGCCAGGAGAGCGGAGGCTGGTCAGGCTCAAGAGCCTCAGGTGAGTCGTTGCCCAGGCTCTCGTCTGGTCCAGGCCACCCTCCTCCAGGAGCCCAGCACCCTCAGCCCCGCCTCGGGAGCTCTGTGCCTGTATATGCACACCTCATTCTCCCGCCCTGGGGCCTGGCCTGCCCTTCCACCCCCAGAGCAAGGGGTCTCTCCTCCAGAGAGGTCTTTGAGCACCTGGAAACGCACCCCAGATAGGAAAGAGGGGCATCCTGATGACTCACAGCAGAAGTGTGGTGACCTTGTGCAGCGAGAGGTCAGCATCTTCCCCGGGTTCCACTGGAGCCCCTGACTGGCCCTGAAACTCAGAGGGGCCAGGGGTAAAGACATCATGGGCAAGAGGGCTCCCCTGCCCTGCGTCCCGGGGGCCCAGCACAGACCTGCCTGCACACCCGGCGAGGATCCTGCCAGGGCCGCCTGGCCCCCGTGCTGGTGCCCCAACCTGGGCCATCCCCACGCCTCCTGAAGAGGATGTCCATTTGGACTCCGCCTGTTCGGCCCAGCTGTGAACCTTGCCTGGGGAACAGCTGCTCCTGCCGCTGATGGCCCTGCCTGGGGTGCCCGTGCTGCTCCTCGGCTCTGATGCCACCAGGGATGTCCCTGCTCCTGCAGGCTGTGCGGGCAGTCAGTCCCCGCCCCGCATTGACGACTCTGATCCCAGCCTGGGCGGCCCTGCTCCTGGGGGCTGTGACCCGCACCTGGGCTGCTGTGGTTTCCGCCTGGGGGGAGCACCTGCTCTGACTGTGTCCCTGACTCTGAAGAGACACACTCAAGCCTCACCTGATTGACTTGCTGAAGATCCCTGCCAGGCCTCGCTTGCTCATATTTGGCTGTTATTTCTGCTCATTCCAGGGCCAGCAGGGTCTCCAGCTCCTCCATGTCCGATGCCGCAAGACAAAAATCCCAAACACCCCAGTGCACCAGCGAGCCTCCAGTCCGTCTGATCAGCAGGGGAGAAGACCCCTCCGCCCGGTGGGTGGCCCCAGATGGGCGCCTCACGGCTTGTACGCGTGCTCCTAACACTTCCACTTCCCAACTCACCTCCCGGCCACCTGGGAGACCCTGTCACAGTGAGATGGAAAGGAACAGGAAGGGAGCCAGCGGCCCAGACGAGCCGAGCTGCAGAGCAGCGCCCCGTGCGCCAGCCCTGAGTGTGAAGACAGGAGAGGTTAGACGTGGGCTGGGCACAGACTCCAGAGGCTTCTGGGAGCACGCCCTGCTTAAGCAGATGCCTGGGCAAGAGGGCGCATCCCTGTGGCCCTGTGGTAAGGATTGCATGCTTCCCCCACAGGGGGTACAGATTTGGTCCCTGGTCGGGGAACTAAGATCCCACAGGCTGCATAGCGTGACCAAGGAAACAAAAGCACGAGCAACAGAAAAAAATGGATGAACCAGACTTTATCAAAGTAAAAAGCTTCTGTGCTTCAAATGACACGATGACTAAAAAATATTTGTGAATCACCTATCTGATAAGGGGCCTAGTATACAGAATACATATATAAATATATACATACAAAAAACCAAACAACTCCTAACTCAACAGTAAAAAGTAGCAGCTCACAGCCGTCCCTCGGGGCACCGGGGCCGTGTCCTCACAGGCCCAGGTCGTGGCGCCCTCGCCCCGTGTCAACAGTCACCTGCCTGCTAGTGACACGCCTTCTGGCTGTGCATCTTTTCCTCCTTACAGCTTTTCTCTAACCTGCTTCTAACTCCCCTGATGACACACAATTATGGCAACCAGTGCTAACTCAACCTGAGGAATACAAGACTGCATCCTAGACCGCTTCAAGCCAGGTCCTGGCAAACAGCCGCTTGAGTGCCCCGCTTCGGAGGTCGTCCGGGCACACGGACTCCCTGCCCTTCAGTGCTGGTCATCTCCTCAAACTGCAGAACAGAAGGGAAAGTGTGTCTCCTCCCACGTTCTGTGTCTACAAGGCCCAGCAGAGACCCAACACTGAGGCCAGCAGTTCTGAGGCAGAAATGGGTCAGGCTGAGCCAGGAGCTCTGCAGCCTCCTTGAGGAAAGCAGTGTCTCTGGACATGGGCCTTTTGGGAGACGAGGGCTGGCAGGTCCCGTGTTGCTGCACACGAGCTGCCTCCGCCCGGCCCCCAGCGGCCTCTCCTGGACAGAGCGTCTGCTTGCTGGTGGGGGCCGGCGCTGAGGACAAAGGGGCTCCTCTCCAGCGCCCCACCGGCTCCTGAGACACCCTCGCCAGGCTGCTCCTCATACTGGTGGCCAGCCTGGTGCCCATCCACACGGTGCCTGCATTGCCTCTCATGGACCCTTGGCCACGTGGCACCTCCTGAGGGCTCTCCTGCCACCTGTGCCCAGGAGCCAGGACATCCCAGGTGTCCCGCACTCCTCTGCGTTCACTTGCTGTTGTTCAGTCCCTCAGTTTTGTCCGACTGTTTGCGGCCCTGTGGACTGCAGCACGCCAGACTTCCCTGTCCTTCACTGTCTCCTGGAGCTTGCTCAAACCCATGTCTGTTGAGTCAGTGATGCCATCCAACTATCTCATCCTCTGTCTCCCCTTCGCCTCCTGCCCTGGATCTTTCCCAGCCTCAGGGTCTTTTCCAATGAGTCAGCTCTTCGCATCAGGTGGGAAAAGTACTGGAGCTTCAGCTTCAACATCAGCCCTTCCCGTGAGTATTCAGGACAGATTTCCTCTAGGAACCACCTACTAATATGTGTCCAGACATACTAACTGTGGAAATAAAGGTTTTATTCTAAAGACCTTGCTCCTCTTAAAGTCCTTCAGGGCCTCTGAGCAGAATGAAGATGCTTGTGGTTGGAGCAGACCCCTCCTGACAGACACTGGAGGGCACCACATCTGAGGGCTGGCCAGCCAGGAGGAGCGGGCAGGCCCTCCAGGCTCCCGACCACCCCTCCTGCCCACGTCATCCTCAGCGCCAGGGGCCACAGGGCCCCCTGCTCCACTGAGACCCTGGGCGCCCCCGGCCAGCACCTGTACCAGCCCAGATCTCACGGTCTCCATTGATTCCATTACAAGTGTCCACCCACACATGTGCATTTGTGGATACGTTTTAGGTGTGACCTTTCTGAGACCATGACCTCGGGAATCTCCTGGCAACCCAGTGGTCAGGACTTGGCACTCATCGCCAGTGGCCCGGGCTCGACCCCTGCTCAGGGAGCTGAGATCTCACAGGCCACATGCAGCGCAGCTAAAACAGCGAACGGCAGCAACAGAGCCCACCTCTTCCCTTCCAGGTTGACTTCACACCGCGGCGCTCCACACCGCGACTTCTCTCACCCCCATGCCAGCCCATGAAGCATCAGCTCACCTCTGCTGACACGCCTCCTGCATCTGCATGGCACCCTGTGAGCTGCCGCGCTCGGCCTGTGTGCCCACTGGCAGTCGCTGGTCCACACCTGGCTCTCCCCTCCACATGGCTCTGCCCCTCCTCCTTCCTCACCCCTCTCCCCACTTGGAGCCCTCTCTGCTGCGCTCCCAGGGCCTGGAGCTTCGGGTCAGCCTCACACGGGGCTGGGGCCATGCTAGTGGGAGTCCAGCATGCTCTCTGCATGACCCCATGTTTCTGCCACCGCAAAGTTCGAACAGCCTCCCTGTGTCCTCCTTTCTGTGGGATGGCCTGACTCCCTGCAGAGAAAGTTCTAGGTCAAAGGTTACATATCATTTCAGCTTTGCCAGACTACTTTCCAAACAACCATCCCTCCAGGCAGCACCACTAACATCAGGACACATATCTTTGCTTTGATGGAGTCTGCTTTTCACACACAGTCTGACTGCAGGGCGATCAAAGCAGTCAATCCTAAGGGAAGTCCATCCTGAATTTTAAGTTGGGTAATGTGATTCTCACACTTTATTCTTTTCAAAATTGTTTAAATTATTCTTATTCTTTGCGTCTCCACGTGTAAGTCTGAGAAGCAGCTTGTCTCTTTCTACAAAAAGTCTTGCTGGGATTTTCCCTGGAATTCTAATCAATTTGTAGATTAACTCAAGGAGAGCCGAGACCCTCACTACCTTGAGTCTCTCCATTCATGAGCATCTATGACTCTCCATTTATTCGTCTTAACATTCTTTCCTTGTGTGTTTAACTGAATCTCTGTGCTTCACCTGAAACTAATATGATATTGTACGTCAACTACACTTCAGTCTGTCCTGGCTGTGCTGGGTCTTCACTGAGGCATGTGAGCTTCCTCTAGCTGCATGCGGGGGCTCCTCTTTTGGCGCACAGGTTCTATGGCACACGGGCTTGGTTGCTCTGTGGTATGTGGGATCTTAGTTACTGGACCAGGGATGGAACCCACATCTCCTGCATTGAAAAGTGGATTCTTAACCGCTGGTCCACCAGGGAAGTCCATCTTTATAAGGTCTTAAATATAAGACGTGCAACCCTCAGTCAAAAGTAACAGGAATATCAGGAAATAAGACGCATTCAAAGGAACAGGCGACAGAAACTGACCCGACAGAGACGAAGACAGTGGAGCTATTTGACAAGGACTTTAAAGCAGATACACTGAATGTGCTCAAGGAGTGAAAGGTAAGATGAGCAAATCTGGGGTGGGGGAGACCTGGGAACACAAACAAGCAAGTGACAATCCTAAGCAGACGTAGAGAGTAACCCAACTAGAGCTCAGTGGACAGTTGTGACCGCAGACCTGCAGACAGGGAGAGCGTCAGCGAGCTGGAAGGCAGGTCACAAGAGACCATGCAGACTGAGACAGAGAGAAGGGTGCACAATCCAATAAAAAGCAAAACAGACATGGTCAAGAATGCTTGTAACTGAGTTCTAGATGAAGAGCAGAAAGAGAGTGAGGCATCCAAAAGATGTGAGGAAATAAGAGCTGGGACTTTCACCAAACTGATGAAAGATATCAAGCTATAGATTCTAGAAGCACAATGAGCATTAAGAGGGGTAAACACAGGGAAAAACATGTCCATCAGTACAGTAAACCTGACGACTGAGAATAAAGAAAGCTTAAAGCACCTAGGAAGACATGCCATCTTCAAAGGAGTGATAGTAAGAATGACAGAAAGCATGGAAACCAGAAGACAGTGGAATAACATCCTCAGAATGCCAGCAGAAACAAATGCCAACTTATACTTCTACACCCAGTGAAAAATGCCCCTGAAAAATAAAGAAGTTTTCAGAGAAACAAAAACTGGCAGAATCCATCACCAGGAAGCCTACACCAAATGAAATACTAGAAAGTCCTCTCCAGGGAGGGGGAAAAAACAGTGACCGCACTTGGAAGTTGAAAATGCTAGGACTGAAGAGGGCCTCGTTTCAATCCCAGGTCAGGGAACTAAGATCCTACAAGCCACATGGCCAAGAAAGAAAGAAGGAAAGGACTCAACCCAGTCAATCAGGTAAGTTAAAATATAACTGCAACGACATAATCCCCAGTGAATTCCACAGGCCCCCACTTGGCCCGCACACCCTGGGAGGGAACCGGTGCATGTATGGTTGTAACCTGCTGTACCCAGCTTTGTGGGGTGTTTCAAAATCCACAAGAACAGGTGAGAAATGCGGGAGGAGGTCCTTCCAGATGTCCCTCCCCCTCCTCAGGAGTTTTACTCTGCTCTCAATTTTATCTCCTTCAGCTGGGAACCACTTCTTTCATTCAGTCTGCGGACAACTGGCCACACCCCTCACCAACTCCAGTCTGCAGGCAACCCTTCTGGGCCTGGCCTTCCCCTCCATCAGCGAGTTTCCCTCCATCAAGGATTTCTGTCTGTTCTGCTCAGTGTTGAATCCTCAGCACTGACAACAGTCAGGCACACAGGAGTTAATGAATATTTAGAAGGGAATACATTTAGGTGAGACACTGAGTTATTAACATTCATTGACTATGTTGGATGAATAGATTACACCCATAGATTACAGATATTTCTTCAATTTACAAAATTGCCTCTTTCTGTCAAAAACACTGTCTCTGTCTTACTCTCCAGCTCCAGTTGTCAGTTGTCACAGAATCCTGAGACCCAGACTTTGCTCCAAGCCAGAGAACTGACCCGCTGAGGCCGCATCCTCAGCCCTTTGGACCTGAGAAGCCCAACCACCAAGCGCGCAGCTGGTTAGAAAGAGCAGGTCCAGCCCGAGGGGCGTGACCACAACCGGCCCCGCCCCGGGCCCCGCCCCGACGCAGCGTGAGGCCACCAAGCCTCGCTTCCGGTCAAGCGGCCGCGAGGCCCCGCCCCGACGCCGCGTGAGGCCGCCAAGCCCCGCCCCGCCCGGTCAAGAGGCCGCGAGGCCCGCCCCCGCTCTGCGCCCCGCCCCAGCGCGGCCCCAGGGCAGCCCCTCAGGCGGAAGTAGGCCGTATGCCTCCGGGTCTGCAGGTTGGAGGCAGTCCGTCGTCGGGTCTAAGTCAGTCACGCCCGCTGTCTGTCAGCAGGCGGGCCAAACAGACGACTGACCGGCCCGAGGTCAGTTCTTACCGACGCCGCTTTGGTCTTGCCGCGTATGAGGTTACGCGGCCCGGGGAGACGCGCGCTTGCGAGGAGGGGCGAGGGGCTCGCCGGGCCGGGTCCCCCCGCGTTCCGCGGCCTAGGGGGCGGGGCCTCTCGGGGCGGGGCCCGCGGGAGGCGCGGACTCGGGCGCGCTCCGGTGACGTCAAGGCGCCGAGTGCGCCTCTGCGCGTGCGCGCCTGCGGGCCCGCCTCCCGGGGCACGCTGGGAGCCCCGACGCGCGGCGCGGGGATGCGCCTGCGCGGTGCCTCTCGGCTGGCTTCTCCCGCGCCGTCGTGGGGTCCGCTCTTTGGGGTCCTGCAAGCCAGACAGCCGAGGGCTGGCCAGTCAGCTTTTCCTTCTCAAGTTGAGTAACCCTCGACGTATTCCCCACAGAACCGACCCCTGGGAGGGGCAGACAGCCCTGGCAGAGCGCGCTCGCCCGGGGGGCGCCCGCGAGGCCCTGGGCCCTGGGGTGGCCCCCGGCCTCGGGCAGCTCGCGCGCGGCGCGGGAGAGACGGCGCCTCGGCGGCTGTGCGCTCAGGCTGTGACGAGGGCTCGCTGGGCACGGTGTCAGCCTGTGGAGACTGCTTGCGTGGGTTGACCCCGTCTGAACAGTGGTCACAGCCAAGCGCTCTAGGAGACGAGCTCACTCGGAAGGACAGTGCAGTGCAGGACGCCAGCGGTCGGGGGCAGCCTCCTCTTTAGCCAGGGACCCTGACCGACTTCTGTGAAAACCTTACGCATCTTAAGTGTACTGCTCGAGCCCACGTCCCCGAATTCCTTAACCTTAGCCTGGAAAGTGTTAAAGGGAGATAAAATCGGGTTACAGCCATGATTTATAATCAGAAGGGGCAGCTGGTTACATTACCAGGTGATTATTACATTCTTTCTAGTGATGGGAAATCTTGATATGGAGTCTGCTGTTTATCAGTCTGGGAGTCCAATTCGCCCGTTGGCTACCAGGCACATAGTCCAAAGTCCACTGAAAGTGCCCGGTGGAGTTTCCTTGATGGAGTCAGCCCGGCCTGTTCTTTTCCTCCTTCACAGTGACACACAGAGTGGCCATGACGTTAGGTTGCTTACATGTCTATTCACATACCTATTTATATTCGTGTATACATACCTATTCTTCCTTGGTGTTCAGTTGCTAAGTCACGTCTGTCTGTCTGTGACCCCATGGACTGCAACACACCAGTCTCTCCTGTCCTTCACCATCTTCCAGAGCTTGCTCAAACTCATGTCAGTTGAGTCAGTGATGCCATCCAACCATCTCTTCCTCTGTTGTTCCCTTCTGTCCTCAATCTTTCCCAGCATAAGGGTCTTTGCAATGAGTTTGCTCTTCGCATCATCAAGTGTTGGAGATTCAGCTTCAGCATCAGCCCTTCCAATGACTATTCAGGGTTGATGTCCTTTATTATAGATTGATTTGATCTCCTTGCAGTTCAGGGGGCTCTCAAGAGTCTTCTCCAACACCACAGTTCAAAAGCATCAGTTCTTCAGCACTCAGCTTTCTTTATGGTCCAACTCTCACATCCATACATGACTACTGGAAAAACCATAGCTTTGACTATACTGACCTTTGTCAGCAAAGTAATGTCTCTGCTTTTTACTACACTGTCTAGGTTTGTCATAACTTTCCTTCCCAGGAGCAAGAATCTTAATTCTGTGGCTGCAGTCATTGTCCGCAGTAGTTTTGGAGCCCAAGGAAACAAAATATGTCACTGTTTCCACTTTTCCCCTCTGTTTGCCATGAAGTAATACGACTGGATGCCATGATCTTAGTTTTTTGAAAGTTGAATTTTAAGCCAGCTTTTCCACTCTCTTCTTTGACCATCAGCAAGAGGTTCTTTGGTTTCTTTTCACTTTCTGCCATTAGAGTGGTATCATCTGCATATCTGAGGCTGTTGATATTTCTCCAAGCAATCTTGATTTCAGCTCGTGCTTCCTCCAGCCTGGCATTTCACATGATGTACTCTGCATATAAGTTAAATAAACAGGGTGACAATACACAGCCTTGTACTCATGTTTGGTATATCACAGACCCTCCCCTGTGTGCCCACACAACTTTTAGCCAAGATAGAGTCTACCACAGAGCCCTGTGAGTAGCTTGGCATCATTCCCCTTTGACCTCCAAGGAGCCTTTCTGCACATTTGTGTTAGGGGAGGTCTCTTGGCATCAAGAATGAGAAATATGTGGTTTAGGCAGGGTCCAGCCTCCTCCCTTAATTGTCCTGTTATTGTCTTGGAGTTTCCTCCACAGGGAATGAATCTCCAACTGCTTTACCCTGGGACTGGAGGGGGGGCATCTACCTTCTTGTCTCTTGTCAGAAGTCTGAATGGGGCCTTAGGGGGTTCAAATCAAGGTATCCACAGGTGGATTCTTTCAAGAATGTCCAGGGGAGAACCTCGGGCTCGGCCTTTTCCAGCCCCTAGAGGCTGCCTTTCTCCTTTCAAGGCACGGCCATTCCAGCCTCTGCTTCCATTGTCACTCTTGCTCTGATTTTGGCTTGTCTGCTTCTCTTTTATGGATCTTTATGATTACGTGAGTCTGTCCGGTTAGTCCAGGACAGTCTCCCCATCTCAGGGTTCTTAACTTGGTCGTATCTGCAGAGACCCCTTTGTCATTTAAGGTAACTGTTGCAGCTTCGGGGATTAGGGCATGATCATCTTTGGGTGCTGTTATTCTACCTACCGTTCCTTATATCTCATTTTATAGTAGGAGCAGATGCACGGATGTCAGACTGTTTTCTTCTGGAGGATGCGTGCTCAGGTTTTCCGTTTCCTAGGCTTCCATACTCGACCCTGATAAAAACAGAACCCCCTCCGCCTGCCCTCCTCACCCCCCAGTGTGTCCCCACCTCACTGTGTCGCCCCAGGTATGCCATGTGCACTCCAACACATGTGAGTGATACCCCCACCCCCCTGAAGTTTTCTAACAATCTGCTGAAGGCTGCTGTGCAATCACAAGCATGGGTCAAGTCATGACACTGGTTATGGTTAGGCCAAGAGGGAGTGAAACAACTGTGTTATGATGCCTTAAACGTTCTGCTGATAGACATTTAGATTGTTTCCAGGTTTGGACAGTTGCAAAATGCTGTAGACATTTTGAACATGTCTCCTTGGCTCATGCATGAATATTCCTCTTGATTGATACACAGAAATGGAGGGGTGTGTGGTGTTTACATAAGCCAAACTCCACATTTGTTACCTGAAAAACTGGATTTGCTTCATGGTGGATCTTGAGCCAAAAGACACACACAAGCCAAAGACTGGGAGAAGAAAGGGTTTATTCTTCACAGCAAGTAAGGAGAACACTGGTGCCCTTTCCCAAAGCACTGTCTCCTGCCAGAGTCCAGGGCTTGTGTGATTGAAGTCAGGAGGGTCAGAGGAGGTCATCACCCCTTCGGTCCAGTAGGTCTGGTGGCCGAGACTTCAGGCTCATCGTCTCATCGTCACTATTGAGACAGAACCGAGAGTCTTCACAGCTGGCGCACCACCTTTGCTGTTGTTACTTCTCTCGCCTGATAAAAGTTGTTTGTTTCTGCGTTCCTGTTCCCCTTAAGACCGGTTGCTAAGACCTGTTTAAGAGCCAGCATCCTGCCCAGGCTTAGGTCCCCAAATGGCTTTGGCCAAAACGGCCTCTCTTTCCTGGGACAGCCTACCATGTCTGCACGCGCGGACACACACACACACACACACACACACACACACACACACACACACACAC
>ML664187.1:270358-307195 GCA_007570785.1 Antilocapra americana | reverse complement strand
CACACGCACGCATTTCACATCCATTTCATCAGCCAGGACAAAGAACATCTTTCCCTGTCTGGCAGCGAAAAGAAGTGTTTCAGGTATTTCAGTTCTGTGCTCTGGGAAACTCCCAAGTCCGCCTGCCGGCGGGAGGAGGCAGAGAAAGGCCCCGACGCGCGTTGCCGCGGGGTGGTCGCCCTCCCCGCGCCTGCGCCCCGCCTCCCGCTGGCGCTCCCTCCCCACGAGGTGGCTGCCCGGGTGCTGGGCGACTAGGTGGAAAGTCAAACGGGGGCGGCAGGTACTCCCCCAGAGATCAGCGGAAAGCGGCGCAGGCTTGCTCGGGGGCACAGGCTTGGCGCGCGTCTCGGAAAGACCCCGGGCCAGGCGGGGAGGGCTGGGGTCCCGCCGCGGGGTTTCGGGTGGGCCGGCCCCGGCGCCTTCAGGCCCCGCCCCAGGGCCCCGCCCCGGGCCATGACCCTAACTCCGGCCTGGCGGAAGACGCGGCTCAGCCCTCGGGTCTGCGGCGGCGGGAGGTGAGATCCGCGGTGCGGGGGCGCGCGGGGCGCCGCGGCATTTTGGGGTCCTCCGGCCACTGACCGCGTGGCGGCGGACTCCCGGGCCCCAGAAAAGGACGGGGCCGGGGGCGTCGGGAGGCCTCTCCGTAGGGCGGCCCCAGCCTGCCGCTGCGCCCACCCCAGACCCCCGGACACATGCGGGGCCTCCGGCGAGCGTGGAGGGCGGCGGCGGCCCTGGGTGGCCCCGCTCGGGCCGCGGCGCATCCCGCAGAGGTAGCCGCGCTGCGCCGGGGGGAGGCCGGGCCGTACCCGAGGCGGAAAGGACGCGGGCGTGTGTCCGGCGCGGTCTTGCGCAGCAACTTTTAAGTCACCGCGCTTTTAAGCGTTAATTCCGGGCCGTTATTGAGATTCTGGGCCGTGACTCCGGGCCGGGGAGCAGCCCAGCTGGTGGGAGTCCTGATTCCCAGGGAGGCCGCTGGCGGACGTGGGCTTGTTCCTGCCCAGGTCAGGCAGCCTCACCCCGGGCTTGTGAGGAGGCTGCACACGCAGCGTCTTGGGGGATGTTTATACTTCCTCATGGATTTTCAAAGGGATGGGTGTCCATTGGAGGCTACCAAGCCCCGGGGTCAAGGAGGGATGCTCAGGAGAGGTCGGGGCAGGGCCAGGGCTTCTCAGCTGCTGGTGTCTGCTTCCTGCCAGGGAGAGGCGGACGCCCTCCGGTCAGGCTGGGAGCCAGGGAGCTTGGGGCGAGGGCGCAGGTGGAGACAGCATAGGTTCGTGGGGTTTGGGGCCCCCTGCTGGCCCCCTTCCTGGGATGACAGGGCTCTGAGTCATCATTTGGGTGGCCACACCCTGGGCTGGAGGGCGTGGCCGGGTGGATCTGGTGTTGCTCTTGTGCTCTGGGCAGGGGGCTGGGTGGCCTCCCCAGGGATGGCCCCTCCCTGTGATGACATGTGAAGTGGCCGGTACCCTTGAGCTAGGATGTGTAGGCGTGAATCTGTGACTCTTGCCTGCTTGTTGGCACTGGAGCTTTCCCAGCAGGAAGGACGAGGGCCTCTGCCTGGGCTGGCTTTCTGCCCACCGTGGGCTCCATCAGCCTGCGGATGGGAGGGGTGTCCCCTGTTCAGCCAGGCCAGGGCTGTGCTAGGCACCGACACACACGAGTGAGACATTGTTCTCAGGAACCTGGGGTCCCAGAGAGCCAGGAGCCTCACATGGGCCTGAGTTGCCCTGTTTCCTGAGACCTGGGAAGGCATGGCTTCCAGGCGCCAGTCTTCACTGAGTGGTTGCTCTTTGTATGAAAACCACTCCCTGCCCTGAACCCAGGCACCCCCAGCCCCTGGCTTTCCATGCACTCCTCTCCTGCGGGCCCGCCTTCTGGGCCACAGGCAGCAGCAGCCCGGGACCCTGGTTCTTTCTTTGTTCAGGCTCTGCGGGCGGCCCTGCTGAGGTGTCAGAGCCTGTGCCCTCCTATCCCAGACCTGCTGGCCAGCGGCCTCCCTCCTCTCAGCCTGCTTGGTGAGCTGGCTTCTCGGGGGCTGGTCCCTGGGCTGAGTCGGGGGGCGGAGGACGTTCCCTGCACAGAGTGCCAGCTCCCAGAGGGGGTCGTGGAAGCAGGTGCCCCAGGTGGCTACTTGAGCGCAGCACCGAGCGCAGGTCGCTGGGCCTGGGGTCCCCGCCCCACCTGCTGCGTCCTGTCCAGGGCCCTGAGGCTGGTGTCCCCGAGGAGCTGCCCCTGATCATAGGCACCTCCCCCCACACAGTTGCTTCAGGCGGGGAGGGCCCAGGTGCATCCTGGGGGTCAGCTCCAGCCCCTGTGCCCCCAGCTGAGTCTGCAGGCTTCCCGGCCCACAGGGCACACCCCCCCCCCCGCCCACCTGCCCGTCCTCAGGCCAGGCACAGGCAGAGCTTTGGGTGGCAGGCATGGGATTCCACTTCCTCCTGGGCGGGCAGTGCCCAGGAGGCTCAGAGTGGGGGCTGGGGCATGAGAGCCGCTTCTGCTCCCGCAGCCGTGCCCCTCAGCTCTGTGGCCTGTGGTTTCTTTGCCAAGGGAGCCTCCTCGCACTCCTGATTCTGGAGGTGAGGCAGATAGAGGTGCTGAAGTGGGGAAACGCAGCAGGCGGGAGCCTCTCCTGAGATGTCCGGGTCCTGTGGGACACTCCCCGTCAGAGGCGCTGGCCCATCAGACCTTGAGAGCTTGGCTGAAATGTTTTCCTTCTTCCCCTGCCTCTGCCAGGAAATCCTTCACTTCGCACCATGAAGCTGGACATCCAGTGTGAGCAGCTGAGTGACGCCCGCTGGACGGAGCTGCTGCCTCTGATCCAGCAGTACGAGGTGGTCAGGTAGGACTGCTGTGCCCACCAACCTGGGAGGCTGCCCTCCGAGGAGCGAGGTCACGTCACTTACAGAAAGTCGAGGTGTCAGTCGCTCAGTTGTGTCCAACGCTTTGCGACCACGTGGACTATAGCCCACCCCACTCCTCTGTCCATGGGCTTTTGCAAGCAAGAACACTGGAGTGGGTTGCCATTCCCTTCTCCAGGGGATCTTGCTGACCCAGGGATTGAAACTGGGTCTCCTGTGTTGCCGGCAGACTCTTCACTGTCTGAGCCACCAGGGAAGCCCTTACCCTAAACCTTGCATGGTTTTCTGTGGCATGAAGTATTACTTTTTTTGCACTTTTCCAGCCATTTGAAGGTAAGCTCATTCTGGCTGGGCCTGCTGGGCAGAGCGTCCCCTTCCCCTGGGCACGAAGTTGCTGCAGCCCACTCATGGGGGCAGTCTGCCCCCTACCGTGGCCAGGCTGTGGCTGGGAATCTGAGCCCAGACTAGCCCTCTAACCCAGAAGTTCCTCGGGCTCACAAGCAAGAGACGAGAGCCTGTCTGCTTCACTTTTTCCTTTTGGATTTATTTGAAGTAGTCTTAGGTTTATGGAAGAGTCACAGAGACAAGGCAGGGTCCCCTGTGCCCCATCACCTGGGGCGCTGGTCAAGGTAAGGAGCCCGACACGGCCTGGACTCAACGGCCCCGGCTTCTTCAAGCGTGTTGTGCAGGTCCCCACGGCCCCTCCCGTCTGCGATGGTCTCTCTGTCCCCCTTGTCCTTGGCCTCCTGACGGTGGGGTCTGCTTGCTGGGGCTTGTGAAAGTCCCTCTGACATCTTCCCGTGGTTGAGTCACATGTCTTTGGCAAGACAACAGAAATGACCCTGTGTCCTGCCTGGCACACCGTGTCATGGGGATACTGTCCCGGTGGTGCCACACAGTCACCCCTGGTGGTCACTGTGGCTGCGGATGAGGGGGTGTTGCCGGTTCTCGGGGCCAGACACCTTCAGACTCTGCTTGGAGCTTTGCCCAGCCAGCTTTGCATCTGTTGGGGAGTGTTGCCGGGTGTTACCAGGGCTCCGTCAAGGGGTTCTGTCTGTGATCCTTCCACATGATCATCGTCTCCTGCTGAGAGCTGGCACCCCTCCCTCCTGTGTCTCCTCGACTGCTGACTTAACAGGGTGGACGTGGCGCTGGGTCACGCTCTGTGGCTGTCCATGCTGGCCTGCCCGAGGCCTGCAGCAGGGCTGCGCCCTCAAGCCACGCCGTCTGGGTCTGGTTTCTCTCCTGGAGGTGGGCGGGCGCTGTGCCCGCTGCCTGTGCCCTGTGGAGGATGTGGAGGCGCATGTGCCGTTGTCTTAGCGGCGTCACGAGGTGACCCACGCGCTTTTTCCTCTTTCATTTTAAGATGTGTTGTGACCTGTGTTGTTCAGTTCTTGGCCCAAGTGAAAGGTTGTTGCTGAGCCATGAAAGACGCTGGGATTGTTGGCCTCCGCAGGAGAGGAATTCAACCCAGGGCCAGTGGCGAGGCTTGATCACCCAGAGCTTTTGTGTCATAAAGCTCTATTAAAGCTTGAAGGAGATGGAGACAGCTTCTGACATAGACATCAGAAGGGGGTAGAAAGAGTGCCCCCTGCTAGTCTGGAGCCAGATGTTGTATAGCTACTAGCAGTCTGCTAATGAGAGAAAGGGTTTCCCTTGTGGCTCAGTTGGTGAAGAATCCACCTGCAATGCAGAGACCTGGGTTCGATCCCCTGGGTTGGGGAGATCCCCTGGAGAAGGGAAGGGCTACCCCCTCCAGTATTCTGGCCTGGAGTCTGTTTCCCGTCCTGTGTCAGTTCTGGCGGCTCTGTGGTGGGGTTAACGGCGACCTCCTCCAAGAGGGCTTATGCCATGCCCAGGTCTGCTGCGCCCAGAGCCCGTCCCTGTGGCAGTGCACTGCTGACCCAGACCTCCAGTGAGCCAAGATGGACTGCAATGGGTGAATTTAACTCAGATGACCATTATCTCTCTGGGCAAGAATCGCTTAGAAGAAATTTAGTAGCTGTCATAGTAAACAAGAGTCTGAAAAGCAGTAGTTGGATGCAGTCTCAAACATGAAAGATGATCCCTGTTCGTTTCCAAGGCAAACCATTCAATATCACAGTCATCCAAGTCTATGCCCCGACCAGTAACACTGAAGAAGCCAAAGCTGAATGTTTCTATGAAGACTTAAAAGACCTTCTAGAACTAACACCCAAAAACATGTCCTTTTCATTATAGGGGCCTGGAATGCAAAAGTAGGAAGTCAAGAAACACCTAGAATAACAGGCAAATTTGGCCTTGGGGTACAGAATGAAGGAGGGCAAAGGCTAACAGAGTTTTGCCAAGAGAACACACTGGTCATAGCAAACACCTTCCAACAACACAAGAGAAGACTCTACACATGGACATCACCAGATGGTCGACACTGATGTCAGATTGATTATATGCTTTGCAGCCAACGATGGAGAAGCTCTATACAGTCAGCAAAAACAAGACCGGGAGCTGACTGTGGCTCAGATCATAAACTCCTTATTGCCAAATTCAGACTTAAATTGAAGAAAGTAGGAAAAACCACTAGACCATTCAGATATGACCTAAATCAAATCCCTTATGACTATAAAGTGAAAGTGAGAAATAGATTTAAGGGACTAGATCTGATAGACAGAGTGCCTGATGAACTATGGATGGAGTGACATCGTATAGGAGGCAGTGATCAAGACCATCCCCAACAAAAAGAAATGCAAAAAAGCAAAATGGCTGTCTGAGGAGGCCTTACAAATAGCCGTGAAAAGAAGAGAAGCGAAAAGCAAAGGAGAGAAGGAAAGATATTCCCATTTGAATGCAGAGTTCAAGAAAGAAGAGCAAGGAGGGATAAGAAAGCCTTCCTCTGTGATCAGTGCAAAGTAATAGAGGAAAACAATAGAATGGGAAAGACTAGAGATCTCTTCAAGAAAATTAGACATACCAAGGGAACATTTCATGCAAAGATGGGCTCAGTAAAGGACAGAAATGGTATGGACCTAACAGAAGCAGAAGATATTAAGAAGAGGTGGCAAGACTACAAAGAAGAACTCCACAGAAATGATCTTCATGACCCAGATAATCACGATGGTGTCAGACATCCCTGGAGTGTGAAGTCAAGTGGGCCTTAGGAACCATCACTATGAACAAAGCTAGTGGAGGTGATGGAATTCCAGTTGAGCTATTTCCAATCCTAAAAGATGATGCTGTGAAAGTGCAGCACTCAGTATGCCAGCAAATTTGGAAAACTCAGCAATGGCCACAGGACTGGAAAAGGTCAGTTTTCATTCCAATCCCAAAGAAAGGCAATGCCAAAGAATGCTCGAACTGTCGCACAATTGCACTCATCTCACACGCTAGTAAAGTGATGCTCCAAATTCCCCAAGCCAAGCTTCAGCAATATGTGAACCATGAACTTCCAGATATTCAAGCTGGTTTTAGAAAAGGCAGAGGAACCAGAGATCAAATTGCCAACATCCACTGGATTATCAAAAAAGCCAGGGAGTTCCAGGAAAACATCTATTTCTGCTTTATTGACTATGCCAAAGCCTTTGACCATGTGGATCACAATAAACTGTGGGAAATTATTCAAGAGATGGGAATATCAGACCACCTGACCTGTCTCTTGAGAAACTTGTATGCAGGTCAGGAAGCAACAGTTAGAACTGGACACGGAACAACAGACTGGTTCCAAATAGGAAAAGGAGTACGTCAAGGCTGTATATTGCTAACCCTGCTTATTTGACTTACATGCAGAGTACATCATGAGAAACGTTGGGCTGGAAGAGGCACAAACTGGAATCATGATTGCCAGGAGAAATATCAATAATCTCAGATATGCAGATGACACCACACTTAAGGCATAAAGTGAAGAGGAACTAAAGAGCCTCTTGATGAAAGTGAAAGAGGAGAGTGAAAAAGTTGGCTTAAAACTCAACATTCAGAAAACTAAGATCATGGCATCTGGTCCCATCACTTCATGGGAAATAGATGGGGAAACAGTGGAAACAGTGGCAGGCAGAGTTTATTTTTTTGGGCTCCAAAATCACTGCAGATGGTGATTGCAGCCATGAAATTAAAAGAACTTTCCAACTTAGACAGAATATCAAAAAGCAGAGACATTACTTTGCCAACAAAGGTCCGTCTAGTCAAGGCTATAGTTTTTCCAGTGGTCATGTATGGATGTGAGAGTTGGACTATAAAGGAAGCTGGGCACCGAACAATTGATGCTTTTGAACTGTGGTGTTGGACAAGCCTCTTGAGAGTCCCTTGGATTGCAAGGAGATCCAACCAGTCCATCCTAAAGGAGATCAGTCCTGGGTGTTCACTGGAGGGACTGATGTTGAAGCTGAAACTCCAATACTTTGGCCACCTCATGCGAAGAGTTGACTCACTGGAAAAGACCCTGATGCTGGGAAGGATTGGGGGCAGGAGGAGAAGGGGACGACAGAGGATGAGATGGTTGGATGGCTTCACCGACTCAATGGACCTGAGTTTGGGTGGACTCCAGGAGTTGGTGATGGACAGGGAGGCCTGGCGTGCTGCAGTCTGTGGGGTCGCAAAGAGTTGGACATGACCCAGCGACTGAACTGAACTGAATTAAAGAGACATTCCAAAACTCAGAGACTGGTACCAGGCCCCTCACCCACAACATGGCATTTTGAGATAACACTGGCACCAGGTGAGTCATCCAGAGCCATAAACCGATCGACACGAATCTAGAGGAAAGGCAGTTTTCCAAGTAAAGACATTGAGTCGTTGACGTAGCTGAAGAGAACCTCTGCACGAGTAAACAGACTGGTTTGCCAGGTGGGTTCTGAGTCTGAGGCAGAACCGATGGGAAGAGAGCCCAGGGTGAGTACGTGGTTCAGTGGCAGAGCTGAAGAAAGGCATGGCCTGAGGAAAACACTTCGGCCAGCTCAGGGGTGAGGAGCGTTCAGGGGGCACCAGGTGCTGTCACAGCAACACAGAATTCTAAAAGAAGCCTCTTTTTAAAATCTGTATAGAAAAGGGGAAAAAGTCAAACACCTGTAGATTGTTTCTCCTGCCGCTTGAGAGGGAGAAGAACGTGACACTTGCATCCCGTCCCTCCGTTTGGAGCCCCATGGCCTTCCTGCCTGTTGCCCTCTCCCCGGACGATCCCAGTCCGCTGTGTGCAGTGACTCTGTCCGCCCACAGGCTGGACGACTGTGGCCTCACGGAGGTGCGCTGCAAGGACATCGGCTCCGCGCTCCAGGCCAACCCGTCCCTGACGGAGCTCAGCCTCCGCACCAACGAGCTGGGCGACGGCGGCGTGCTCCTGGTGCTCCAGGGCCTGCAAAGCCCCACCTGCAAGATCCAGAAGCTCAGGTAAGGCGGTCGGGCCCTGTGAGTGCGGGGCCAGCCTGCCCGTCATTCCTGGGCGCTGGGCCCTGAGCCTCCCACAGCCCTGCCCAGCCTCCGTGGCTGTGGGGCGGTGGCTCACGCAGGCAGAGGGTGGCTTGTGTTCGTAGGGAGCTGGCTGGCTCTCGGGCCCCCTGACGGCCCGTGTCTCCAGCCTCCAGAACTGCTGCCTGACGGAGGCTGGCTGCGGGGTCCTGCCGGGCGTGCTGCGCTCCCTGCCCACCCTGCGGGAGCTGCACCTCAGCGACAACCCACTCGGGGACGCTGGTCTGCGGCTGCTCTGTGAGGGGCTCCTGGACCCCCAGTGCCGCCTGGAGAAGCTACAGTGAGTGCGCCCGCCCGGGCACCCCCCAGCCCGTTCCCGCCCGCTCCCTGGCTTCTGCGGAGTGTCTGCCCTGGGCAGGCCGCTTCCTCCCTCATCGCCTGCAGGGATCTCTGAGGCAGCGGCTTGGATGGGATATCGGCTGGAGGAGGCTGAGCCGGAAAGGCCCGGGGGCCAGGTGTCCTCCGGGTCTCTGGGCACCTTCAGGGAGGTGGCCCCTGCCCGTGTGCTGTCCCGCCTGGGAGCCCCCCAGTCTCTGCCGTCATCACTGGGGGAGGGGGGAATGAGACCCGGACGGGTGCCCCCGGGCCAGGCTCAGGGCTGACCGCTGCCTGCCCCCAGGCTGGAGTACTGCAACCTAACGGCTGCCAGCTGCGAGCCCCTGGCCGCGGTGCTCAGGGCGACCCGGGACCTGAAGGAGCTCGTGGTGAGCAACAACGACATCGGGGAGGCTGGCGTCCAGGTGCTGTGCCAGGGCCTGGCAGAGTCCGCTTGCCAGCTGGAGACCCTCAAGTAAGCTCCAGGTGGGGGCAGGGGCGGGGGTGGGGGGTGGAGGCACCCGAGCTCCCGGCGCCTCTCCTTCCCCTAGATTGGAGAACTGCGGCCTCACGGTGGCCAACTGCAAGGACCTGTGTGGGATCGTGGCCTCCCAGGCCTTGCTTAAAGACCTGGACCTGGGCAGCAACCGGCTGGGCGACGCGGGCCTCGCGGAGCTGTGCCCCGGGCTGCTGAGCCCCAGCTCCCAGCTCAGGACCCTGTGGTGAGTCCGCCCCTGGGTGGGGCGGGCAGACGGGCACCCCTGAGCGTGTCAGGGTCTTTTGTGTTGACGGGGACCACACCCCGCAGGCTCTGGGAGTGTGACCTCACCGCCAGTGGCTGCAGAGATCTCTGCCGCGTCCTCCAGGCCAAGGAGACCCTGAAGGAGCTGAGTCTGGCGGGCAACAGCCTGGGGGACGAGGGCGCCGAACTGCTGTGTGAGAGCCTGCTGCAGCCCAGCTGCCGGCTGGAGTCCCTGTGGTGAGGGGGCCGCGGGGTTCGTGGGCAGGGACATGGGGGGTGCGGGGGTCAACAGCGCTGGGGCCTTGGAGAACCGGGCTGGAGGGCGCTGTGGCCACCGGAGGATGGGCTTGTGCTTGGGCCCCCAGAAGCGCGGGCCAAGGTAACTGCAGTCCCTGCTGCCCTCAGGGTGAAGTCCTGCGGGCTCACGGCCGCCTGCTGCCAGCACTTCAGCTCAGTGCTGACCCAGAACCAGCGTCTCCTGGAGCTGCAGCTGAGCAGCAACCCGCTGGGCGATGCGGGCGTTCACGTGCTGTGCCAGGCCCTGGGCCAGCCGGGCACCGTGCTTCGGGTGCTCTGGTGAGCTGCTGGGGGGGACGTCCACTGGGGCTGACGGTGGGGACGGCTAGGACCTAGATCCCCTGGCGCCCCACGATCTGGTCTGACCACAGCTCTGCCCTCTGCCCAGGGTGGGCGACTGTGAGCTGACAAACGGCAGCTGTGGCAGCCTGGCCTCACTCCTGCTGGCCAACCACAGCCTACGGGAGCTGGACCTGAGCAACAACGGCCTGGGCGACCCCGGCGTCCTGCAGCTGCTGGGCAGCCTGGAGCAGCCCACCTGCGGCCTGGAGCAGCTGGTGTGAGTGGCCCTGGGGCGCGGGCCAGGGGTGGCGGGGTGGGTGGGCGGGGCAGGCAGGTGAGGTGCGAAGGTGGGGTGGGGGGCTCGGCTCCTCTCATCCCCGCTGACCCCGCAGCCTGTATGACATCTACTGGACCGAGGCGGTGGACGAGCGCCTGCGGGCCGTGGAGGAGAGCAAGCCTGGCCTGCGGATCATCTCCTGAGCCCCATCCCTCGTGGGAGTCCTGGCTTTAACTGAGAAAGGTCAAGTCAGCCCATTTCTGGCGGAGAATTTTAGGCACTTTATTAAAACCCTTTTGTGGCAGCAGGCGTCTTTGTCCGTGCTCTTGGTCCCCGCGAGGTGCTGTATAGAGGGAGTGACGTTTTCACGAGCGCTTGTAGTGGCTTGAAGCCGGTCCAGGCCAGGAGTGTGCCTGGCAGGCTCCTCCACGGGGGTCTGGCCTGAGCTCCCCAGGACCCCCGCAACCCACCCAGGCCTCCCTCCAGTTTGTGAGAAGAGCGCCCCGCCTGCCCTCGGGGCCTGGCTCGCGTCAGCCAGCAGCATCCCTGGCTGCCTGTGTGGGAGCTGCTCCCGGGGCCTGGCCCCCACTGGTGGCTGGCTCCTGAGTGCTCTCCAGGTACAGGCTGGAGCCCTGTGACAGAAGGGCAGGGCCCACCCCTTCGAGCTGGCCTCGGTAGTGCTGTGGGTGGACCCACAGGGGTGACCTGCCCCGAGCAGCACAAACAAGGTGTAGACGCTGGGCAGCTTTCAGAGGGTCTGAAGCCTGTGCAGTTCCTGCCTTCACTACGAAGCCCTTCAAGGTACCCTCCTCCAGAAAGAAAAGGCTCCGGGACGTGAGTGACTGTGAGCCCAGTGACAGCAAGAACCTCAGGTGGAGCCGGGTGGACAGGACGCTTTGTGTCCATGACGGTGGGAAGGCATCAGCCCTGAGCCCAGATAAAGCTGACACTAAGGCCCTATGTCTCCTCCCAAAGTGAGGAAGCCCACCGAAGCCAGAGACTGAGAAACAGCTCAATAGCTCAATGCACGAGCGTAGGGGTGGGCACAGGCGTGAGGTTGATCCGTCACTCCAGGCTTGACATTCTCCCAAAAAGGAGTTACAGACGGAAAAAAACAAGGAAATGAGGGCTTTGAAGCAGTGGTGCTCCAAGAAACGGGCCTGCCTGGACCCTGGGAATGTCAGGGGTGTATGAAGCTTGAGGCAATGCACCCGCCTCGGGGGGGCAGCGGGGGGCCAGCACCACCCACATTGCACCTGGAGTCTGCCAGGACTTGTGTCCAGGGGTGAGGGGCGGGGCGGCACAGGGAAGGACGGGCGAGGGGCAGCGAGGAGACACGGAACTGCAGGCCTCCGCCATGGCTTTTATTTGTTTGCTCGTGGAGGTGACCTCAACTTGGCCACAAGAGACCCTCAACCTGCTCTCGCAATGGTGGGGGCCAGGCCTCCGAGTCTCTGCCTGCCTCCAGCACCACCCACGCACCCTCCAGGTTAGAGGGTCAGATGGAGGATGCTGAGGAAGGGGATGTGCCCTTCCTTCCTCAGCCTCTTCGGGTGTCCCTGGACGACCATCCTTCACACAGGCTGCCAGGGGGTCGTGGGGGACCGGTGGGTCCAGGGAGCAGGTGGGCACCACAATGCCACTGCTTGGGCCAGGTCATCTGGGTGCCGAAGCTTAGGGTCGTGGAGACCCCAGGCTGGCTGCACAGAGTGGCAAGGGCTCCTGCCCCACAGGGACCGGCCAGCCCAGAGAGAGCCCTGGAGCCAGGAGCACACGCTCAAGCACTCCCACACCCAGGTGTGTGCACGCGCACGCACACACGAGGAGCCCAGTGCCACCATGCACACGGGAGAAAAGGGAAACGGAACCTTGAGGGCTGAGGCTGTCGGAAGGCTCACGGCGAGCATCACCAAGGACCCGAGGGCCCAGGCGTCAGCGTGGGGCCGGCAGCCCCTCTCTGTCGGCCTCCTCGGGCCCCGAGGCATCATCAGGCCCAGGTGTGCGCCCGTCCACGCTGCCGTCGGCCCTGCCCTGGTCGTCCCTGCTCTGCTGCTTCTGCCGCCGTGTCTCCTTGTACCTCAGGGTGATGTCCCTGCGGGCAGCGGGGTGCGTCACCAAAGGCCGGCCCGCGGAGGGGTTCCTGGACCCCGCCCCGCAGAGGAGCCCAGGGCCTGGGGTGCAGTCGGGACACCTGGGGCGGCGGCGCTCACCGCAGGAAGAAGCGCCAGACGGTCCAGGTGAGGGCCAGCACGGAGCCGAGCGTCCAGCACTGGGCGATGTAGAAGGGCAGGGACAGCGTCAGCGTGTGCGGGTCGTACTTCACCACGATCAGCAGCTCCGTGACCGTGATGGCCGCCACCAGCCAGGCCTGCTGGCCCAGCTTCTTGTGCAGCTTCCTGCGGAGGGAGGGGGCGCTGCGCCGAGGCCGAGGGAGGCCCCGGCCCCGGCCCCAGGCTGCCCTTAGGGGCGCCCAGGAAGCCGTAGGTCTCCCGTGGCCCCGCCCCGCCCCGCCCCCAGGCGGCCCTCACGGGTCATCCATGAAGTCGTATATCTCCCGCATGGCCACGCCGCCCACGTTGACGAAGAAGACGAGCCGCAGGAGGACCAGGTAGTGCTCGGGGGGCAGCCACAGCACGAACTTCAGGTAGAAGGTGTTCAGCTCTGCCAACAGAAACTGGGGGCAGAGGAGGGTGGCGGGGGGCCCGGGCTGCGGTGCACGGGGAGCCCAGCCTCGCTGGCCTTACCACCAGGATGATGCCGCACACGGCCAGCCAGCGGCGCAGGCTGGAGGCCGGCTTCCACTCGAAGCGGACCCAGCTGTAGGGCGTGAACTGGAACGCGATCCTCTTCATCTTGCCCCTGGAACCAGCGCCCGTCAGCTGGGCAGCGCGCTCACGGCAAGCCCGCCCCCCTGGCCCCTGGCCTTTCCCTGGACAGTCCCTTTACTTCTCCACGGAGGGAGGCAGCTGGGGAGGGGTGACTCTTCTGGAAGGGCTGGCAGGGAGGACGAGGAGCTGGGGAGGGCTGATGCCCTGGTCGCCGTGCCCAGGGCGGCACCCCAGGTGGAGTTCACAGAAGGCAACCCCTCGCCCGTGGCCCCGCCCCTCAGGGCCTCAGGCCCCCCCAGACCCCACCCACACCAGGGCCCAAGCCCGCCAGATCAGCAGCTCTGGAGACGTACTTGTAGGTTGGAATGTTCCAAAGGCCCTGCCACTTGTATGTCTTCAGGGACAACCACTCGAGGGTCTTCATGCCACAGTAGATGCCCAGCCCGTTGCAGACGAGCACATCCATGATCCACTGGGGTGGGAGCCAGGTGGGAGGTGGCGCCATGGGCCCCCCGCACCCACGGCCCTGTTGGAGGGGACCCGGAGCTGCCCTCCCCCCCATGGTGTGGCCCACGGGGTGGGGGCAGGGGCTTGCGGCAGGTTGGGGGACACCTACGTGGTCCCACCAGCACTCGCTGAAGTTGGGCAGTTGGTGCTCCAGACTGTACTCCAGGAACTCGAACATCACGCTCACGATCGTGCACATCCACCAGTCGCGGATCATCAGGGTCTGTGGCCAAGGCCAGGGCGTCAGCTCTCCGCGGAGGGACCCCCAGGGTCAGCCCGCCCCTCCCGTCCCCCACAGTCCTCAGGTGACACACAGCCAGTGGGCAGCTTCCACTCCAGCTGCCCTGATTCAAGACCCTGAGGCAACTCTCGGGCGTGCCCAAGCCGAGGGGTGCGTGCGATGAGCCCAGCAGCCTGCCCAGGGACCGCAGGCCCCGCGGGCCGGTCTCCTCTGCTCTCCACTGGCCACCGCAACGCCCAGGACACGTGAGGGCAGGTCGGGGCCCCAAGCCCAGCAGCCTGCCTGCCCAGCATTGTGGGCCCCGCCCACTGCATGGCTGGAAAACAGCCCAGAGCTCAGGGTGGGCCTGAAACCAGGTGTCCTGTCCAACAAGGAGGCACCTACCTTCAAGTACCAGCCGATGAAGTGCGCAGGCACAAAGCCGTCCAGCTTGTCCTGTGGGGGCAGATCCAGGCCTCATACTCGGTCCCCCAGTGCGAGCTGGGAGGGACTCTGCCACTGCCACAGGGCACCCTCATCCGTGAGCTGCTCGCCCCTGGTCCCCACCCCATCCAGTCGGCAGAAGGACTCAGGTTCCAGAAACACCCACGCCTGGGGCA
Organism: Antilocapra americana; assembly: GCA_007570785.1. Taxonomy (NCBI): domain Eukaryota; kingdom Metazoa; phylum Chordata; class Mammalia; order Artiodactyla; family Antilocapridae; genus Antilocapra; species Antilocapra americana. The sequence continues at coordinate 292,819 of ML664187.1, read as the reverse complement.
GCGCCCGGGAGCCTGTTCAACGGTCCACCGAGCCTCACGCCCAGGATGCGGTCCAGCCTGGCCAGGAGGCGCCCCCACAGCATGAGGCCCCCAGGCGGCCCCTCCCGGGCACTCACCCAGACGTTGTGGAAGGGGTCGGTCTTGTTTTCCGCATCGTAGATGAGGCAGTTCCCCCCGTAGTCCCTCTCTGGCAGCGGGACCCCCAACCTGGGGTCCACATACTTCAGAAACTGGCGGCCATCCTGGACTGTCTGCAAGGCCAGTGCCCGTGTCAACAGGGCGGGTGTGCGGTGTGCAGACAGCGCCCACCGACCAGCAGGGGAGGCACCTCTCAGTGTGGACCCACTCGGGGCCGGGCAGAATGGGGGCACCTCAGGTCGGAGGGTCTCCCTGTGCCCCCGCGGGGTCACAGGTGTGCCCCCGCGGGGTCACAGGTGTGCCCGCCGTGGAGAGGCTCAGATCACCAGTCTCCCCCTCCTAGCCTCATCTGTCCAGGGTCCAGACCCCACAGCGAGGACCGGCATTGTGGGATGCACTTCTTCACACAGTGCCTGGGCACCTCTCCTGACACGAAGGTGCCACCGTCGGCCAAACGTGCCTCTGGACCCAGCACGGAGACTGGGTGTCACCCCCAGTGCGGGAGGACCCCCCGCAGGTGTGCCCTGTTCCTCTGTCTACCCCCTCCGGCCACCAGCTGGGGCCCCAGACACCCATCATCAGGACCCCGAGTACCCGCCGAGGGACACACAGGGAGGACGCCCCAGGCGGGGTGACAAGACGCGGTCTGTGGTGTGTGGACAGGTAACACCCAGACCCGCATCTTGTCACACGGCCGAGGTGATGCCACGAACGGCAGGAATGTCCCCCACGTGCTCTGGGAGCATGGGACCTGAGGGCCAGGAAGCAGGGCAGCACCGCGTCCCGAGTCAGGATGGCCCCGGGACTCTGGTGCCAGGTCAGCGGGACCCAGAACCCTGGACGCTCACGCCCCAGAAGTGAGAGAAGCACAATAACGAGTCTCTGTCTCGGCATCTGAGGAAGGTGGCTGCCGTCCCAGCCTCGGGCTCGTCAACCAGGCCGGGGCCAGACCAGGAACCTCCACTCCAGCGAAGGCTGAGGAGGCCGACTGACCCCTGGACCCTCTGAGACAAGGCAGCAGCCGGGCAGGAAATTGCACACAAAGGTCAGGACCCACAAGGCTCCACACTGCTGACTGACAGGACCCAGATCTTGGTTCCTAAAATCATGCTAAAGAAACCAGGCACCCTGGGGAAATGATGGATTCCAGGGCTGGGGCAGGGGGCCCCAAGATGGACCTGGGTGGGGGTGTCTTCCAGCACCAGAGAGGGAGGTGCTCAGAAACGTGAAACGGAAGTCCAAGAACCCACGGAGACAGGGAGAGAGCTCCCGGCAGCCAGCAACGAACGATTTGAGAAATGGATCAAATACTGACTCATAACCCAGATTATAACGTAGGTAACCGCCAAGGCGGCGCCGATGTCAGAAATGAGTCGGGAAGAAGACACACCCCCCACACAGGCTTCCCACTGGGCTGTGGAGCTGCTCGGACTCCTGTGAGAGGGGCCTCCCTCCTGAGGGCCGGGGTGGGGGAACCTGACAGACACGCCTGCCAGGGGCCTGGATCGTCACCAGCGTTCAGGAGGTCAGGATCGATTGTGTGTCAAATCCTAAAAGAAACACCAGACACACTCCCTGCAACCCTAATAGCAAAGCCAGAAAAAAATATTCCAGGCCAACTATAGACGGTGTCTCTTATGAAAACAGTGCAAAAACCCTCTGCAGAATACTGGGCAAGTAAATCCAGAAGCATATACACAGGGCCACACCCCACGACCAGGCGGGTTTATCACAAGAGTGCTCAAAATAAGGAAATGAATGAACACATCACGCTGATAAAGGGGAAAACCCACATGATCATCTCATCTGATGCAAAAAAAGCATCAAATCAACAAAATTCCACAGCCTCTCATGATAAAAATACTCAACCACTTAGGAGAGTGGAACTTCCTCCACTGATAAAGGGCATCTGGTGAGGGCTCCCTGCTGAGAAGCTGGGGCTGGGAAGGCTGGTGCTGGGGCAGCGAGGCCAGAGACGGACAGACAGACACTCTGGTTGGAGAGGAAGACGTGAACCCCATATTCCTGCACAGACCCCCTCAGAAGGCCCCTGAGCAGTAGCAGAGCTGTGAGAGCGAGTGAGTCGGGTGCAGCTGACAACACAGAGCAAACAGGCTGTGTGTCCAGACGCCAGGACCAGCAGAGCGATGCAAAGCCAGAGAAGGCCGCTGCGGACAGCATCCGGAAGAGGGACATTCTGGGGCGCGCCCCGAAAACCGCAGCGCAGCGCTGGGAGAAGTCAGAGACCCGCGTACGAGGGGTCCTGTGCTGCAGAGAAGAGGGTGCACTGAGAGAAGGTGTAGGCTTTACTGAACAACGATTGATTCTGACAGCCAACCCATATTAGTTGTGAGATGCTCCTAACACGGCAAACTGAGTGAAGGACTGACGGACCCTCCCTGCACCGACCTCACAGCCCCGTAGATCTGCTGTAAGATAAAGTTTCTTTTAAATAAATAAAACAACAAATATGCACCATTAATAAAAGTCAACCATAACAAAAGCTGGTCTCCCCAAGACATACCGACGTCTGCAAACATGTGCAGAGGTGCCCAGTGTCACGAGCAATCAGGCCGTGCAAGCAAACCGCAGGAGACATGTCACCACATCACACCGCGAGCTGGGGGGCGTGGGGAAACGGGAGGCTGTGCGTGGCTGGTGGGGCTACAGCGTGGGCCCAGCCGCCGTGGGGCGCAGACCGGCAGCTCCTCTGGAGGGTAACAGGGGTTCCTCAGCAGTCCCACTTCCAGGCGGGTCCTCAGAGGAAGGGAAGGCAGGGCTGAACAGACACGCGTGCGCCCACGTTCACAGCAGCGTTACGCAGTCGCCAAGAGGCGTCAACCCACGTGCCCACTCGTCACAAGTGAACACACAGACGTGGTGTGAACACACCACGGGACGTCGCTCAGCCTTGAAGGGGAAGGACACCCTGACCCAGACTGCCCCCGATGGACCCTGGGGACGTGATGCTCAGAGAAGTGATCCAGGCACAGAAGGGCGGGTGCTTGAGTGCCCCCCCGGAGGGCCCTGGAGGGGTCTCATCCACAGACACAGCGAGTGGACGGGGGGGCCGGGGCTGGGGCCGTGGGGGACGGAGTGAGTGTCCGTTTGGGAAGATGAACAGGTTCTGGGCATGGCGGTGGGGAAGGGAACAAAGCCAGGTGCGCGTCTCAGGGTCCCGAGCTGTGTGCCTGGAAATGGTTGACACGGTAAATTTTATGTTATGTTTTTTTTTACTACAGTTTTAAAAAATATTATTACTTAAATGCACTGCAGTAAACCCCCCAAAGCTGTACCATATTCTACACACGTGTGTGGGCACATGTGGGCACAGCTGAACCACGATACGCTCTGTGGACGGCGTCAACGTCGCCTCTTGGCTTGACACTGTCTCCTACACCTGCTAACCTCAGACTGAAGCCTGGTCGACTCTAACGGCTCGAAGCGAAGAGAGACTAAAGAGCCTCTCGCGGCCAGGGAAAGAGGAGTGAAAAGGCTGGCTTGAAGCGCAACGTGCCTAGGCTCACGGCAGCCAAGCTCAGCGCGCGTCTCAGTCACTGCGCCCGACCCTTTCCAGCCCTGCAGTCGGCACTGCAGCCCTCCGCGCTCCTCTGTCCACGGGACTCTCCAGGCAGGAACACTGAGGTGGGCTGCCATGCCCTCCTCCAGGGGGTCTTCCCGCCCAGGGATCGAGCCCAAGGCCTCCTGTGCCTTCTGCTCCCCAGGTGGATTCTTTCCCACTGAGCCGCTGGGGAAGCCCCTCTGGTCCCACCCCTTCATGGCAAATAGAAGGGGAAAAAAGGGAAGCAGTGACTGATTTTTTTCCTGGGCTCCAAAATCACTGCAGATGGTGATGGCAGCCATGAAATTAAAAGATGCTTGTTCCTTGGAAGCAAAGTGATGACAAACCTAGACAGCATATTAAAAAGCAGAGACATTACTTTGCCGACAAAAGTCAGTCTAGTCAAAGCTGTGGTTTTTCTAGGAGTCATGTATGGGTGTGACAGTTGGACCATAAAAAAAACAGTCGAAGAAGTGATGCCTTTGAACTTGGGGCTGGAGAAGACTCTTGAGAGTCCCTTGGACAGCAAGGAGATCAAACCAGTCAATCCTGAAGGAAATCAACCCTGAACACTCAGTGAAAGGACTGAGGCTGAAGCTGAAGTTCCAATACTTCGGCCACCTGATGTGAAGAGCTGACTCACTGGAAGAGACCCTGATGCTGGGAGACTGAAGGCAGGAGAAGGGGGTGGCAGAGGATGAGAAGGTTAGATGGCACCACTGACTCAACGGACATGAATTCACTCCAGAAGACAGCAAAGGACGGAGGAGCCTGTGGTGCTGCAGTCCACGCGGTCGCAGAGTCAGACACAGCACACTGGCTGAACAACAGCTGGCTTACAATGCTGCGCTCACCTCAGGGACACACGCCGTCTTCTGTTTGTGCGAAATACGAAGGAGCTGGGTAAAGGAACACAGAACCTACCTGTATACTTTGTTCACAACTTCCTGTGAATCTAATCCAAAAAATAAAACCGTGGAGGTTTTAAAGAAAACACAGGAGAAAATCTTAATATATCGGTCTTAGACAAAGAAGTCTGACACATGACATCAGAAGCACAAAAGGGGGAGACACAAGGCCTGCCACTGTTAAAGACCAAGGCCTGGCTACAGCCTTGGAGCAGGGGCGCGCAAGCCGCAGCCAGCAGAGGGCCTCGCGCTGGGACAACGTAAAACTCCTAACACTTCAGCAACAGACCGTCCTATTTCCAAAAAGAGCAGAAATGAACACTTCACCAAAGAGGATGTTTGCTTCCTGGGTCATAAATGCAGAAGTTGGTAAACGTCATGAGCCATTCTAGAAATGCAGTGAAACCCATGAAAAGACCCTGACGAAAATAAAAGATCCCGATGACGGCAAGAGCTGGGAGGGTGCCGCCCGCCAGGCCGGCTGAGGTCACGCCAGAGCCAGTGCAGGAGGCTCGGACCCTCACACCTGCCCCACACCAGGCGGCCGGCCGGCCTCCACCGGGAGCGCCTCCCACGGCAGAGGAGCAGGTGCTGGCAGGCAGCCGGGTGGGTTGCAAGGCCAAGAACACGCTGAGCGGCGCCACTCACACGCGTGTCCGAGACCAACGGCAGGGGTGCAGCGGAGCAGACGGCAGCTGCAGGGGGGGCCGTGGGGGCGGCACTCGGGGCCAGGGGCCGGGCTCCACGCTCACTCGGGCGTGCACACACACACGGCGTCACAATTCCCGGCCCTGCACACCTTCCCTCAAACCACACTTTCCCACGTGATGCATACTCACTCCGCCGTCACTGGCGGTCCTAAGACTGAATATTGAAGTCCACCCCAAAGGCACACTTGCTTAATCCAGCAGAGCAAGGAGTGTTATCAGACAGATCTCAGCGGCGACAAACCCTGACCCAGGATTTCCTAGGGAGGTGAGTTTCCAACCCCCCCCACTGACCACCTTGCCGAACACACGCCAGAGAGACAAACGCTCACGAAGCCACAGTCGTCCACAGACTGGAAGCAACGCCACGGGGACTGGCCCGGCCCGCCGCCAACACTCAGTGCCCTGTGTCTGCTGCCAGCATCTTCTCTGCCACCTCACACTCACCTGAACCCGCACCATTCATGCCACCAAGAAAATCCACTTACCTGGAAGAGTATAAAGATGAGAAACAGCTCGTAAACCACACTAACGCAGAGCCAAAATCTCCAGTAAGCTGCAGAGACAGAGAACACAGAAGGTTAGGGGCGCCCGCCCTGAGGCTCCCCAGTCTCGGCCCCCAAGCCGCTCCCGGCCACCTGACACCCCCTGCTCCAGGCCCCCTCGGGCTCCCAGCAGACTTTAGAAGCAAGCTCTAACCCAGGGGTGAGCACACAGATTCTCTCCGGAATGCTTTTCCTTACTTTCCTTCCATTCCGGTCCCTAACTTTCCATTTCTTTTTGTCTCACTGCCACGGAAGAGAAGGCCCACAGACCACTGGACACAAGCCGTGACACCAAAGGCCCTTGTCTCGTGTCCACTGGGCACACTTGCAACCTTCATCACTAAGTAGGTCTGCAGGGTTTTGGTAGAGACTCTGTCAAGTTTAAGAAAATCTCTTAACCCCAGTGTGCTATTGAATCAGTTCCATCATGAACAAATATGAAGATCTACTCTTCTGGATTCATGGGAATCCATTTTTTACCTTTAGTGTTAATGTGATGAGTGATGTTAACACATTTTCTAACATTAAATGGTCCCAAATTCCAGATGACTCCTTGTTTTAGGAAACTGTCCTGAGTTCCCGGCAGCATGCCTGTCTGGAGGCGACACTCGGTATGTACATTATATCATATAAAGTCGCTGAGAGTCCACCTTAAGTGTTCTCACCGTGAAGACAGCTGAGTCCACCCGAGGCGGCAGAGGTGCTGACCAACCACACTGCAGTGACCATCCTGCAGTGTGCGTGTCATCTGAGGCCATCATTCAGAAGGCTTAAACTCACGTCACGTGTCAATTACATCCCAACAAAGCGGGCTGGTTCTCTCCCTCACCACCCGCCTTCCACACTCTCAAGCTCAACCTTCCCTGGCAGATGAGACAGTGGGCAGGGGAAGGTCTAGAGCTGCTCCAGGAATCTTCATGAACCTGTTAGTTAGGCCTAAGAGCTCGGTGGAAAAAAGCCCACCACCAGGCTACTTTTAAAAGCTAATTAGAAAATAAGCTGTGCACACACACGTGGTCACAGCCATCCCACAGCTATCCCAGGTCACCCCGAGCTGCGCTGGGACCTGGGCCAGGCCGTGGGGCGGGTGGGCGGGGCGTGTGAGGGCCTGCTCCGGGGAAGCGGGCGGGTGTGTGCGGCGCCCGCCTCCCGGGGCCGAGTCCCGGGCAGCCGCCTGGGCACAGCTGTGCACACCGGGCCCTGGGGCGGCCGGCACCCTTGGAGCTTGTCCCGCATCTGTCTGCCAGGAGGTCTGTGAGAACCCGGCCTCGCTCAGGCAGAAAACACAAGCTGGCGATTCTTGGGGAGACTGGCCAGGTACTCGGGGAGTGAACAGCTGAGGTGACATTCTTCATGCCCTTGACGACGGGGACACCTGGAAGATTCTCCCTGGTTCGAGGCTTCAGCAGCAGCTCCAGGTGTGGTGGGGGATGTGTCACACAGCTGCAGTGACCGGAAGCCGCCTGTGAAGGCGGCTCTGCCCCTTGTCATCGACACACATGTGGGTCAGAAAGGCCCCCCCCCGCGCCACTTGACTGGAGCCCACCAGGAGGCCAGGCCTATGCACCCCCCACCCCGTCCCCAGAGGCCCTTGTCCATCCCCCGCCAGGGTCTCCACACGCCCCCTGGCCCAGCCCTGTGCTCCCTGAACCACCCAGAGGCTCCTGAAGCTGGTTCCCCGAGTCCGTCTGCCCTGCTCCCCAACTGGGCACTTTTATCTTCTTCCTAAACGTCAACACTGGCCACCTCAACATCACTGGCAATGTGCCTACTTAGTCCAGCTTTCAGAGAGAGCCACAAATGAAAATGAAAATCAGGAAAGGAAAGGGGCCTTTTTAACGGGCCAGGCCTAATTCCAATTTCCAAATAAATCAGCTTCCCAGACCAGTGGGCCTGGAGCCTCATGTCTGCTCCCCTAGGAACTACCTGAGCCGGGCCCAGGAAGGGGGGGTTGGAGATCCCAAAACTCCTCCTCACGCTGTCAACCTGAGTTCAGGATCTGTGGGCTTCCCACCGAGCACCAAGCGAACCAGACCTCTAGCAGCTGCTCCCGGACAGGCTCCAGGGGCAACTGAACCGAGGCTGGCAGAGAAACAGGGTTTACGCACAGCAGCTAAAGAAGGGCAAGGCCAAGGTCAGAGCACAGACCTGGAAACCACTGGGGGGTGGGGTGTGGGGGAGGCCGGCCTGGGCCCACCCAGGCTCAGGCCACGTGACCGCGCCCTCCTGGGCCCGCTGGTGGCCTCACCGGTCCTGGCGCCCACTCGGCCTGGCCGCCCCGGCCCTGGGCAGGTTCTGGGGGAGTCTCAGCGCTCGTGTTCGCCCAGCCACGCCCTTCTGACAAGCACTGAACACATGGTTTCTCACTGGTCCTGCTGGTTTCTGACACTGGAGCTCACGTCTCCACCCCTCTGGTTAGAGTCCACACCCCTCCTGGGCAACACCAGACAGGCCCAAACCACCAGAGAAGGTCCTGCAGCCTGGGCTGGGGAGGCCAGGACAACCACACCGCCCCACGCCCCGGGCAGGGGCCAAACAGGCTTCACCCCCACCACCGTCTTGAGGGGCCGAGCGGCTGGTGAGACCCCGGCCCAGAGCCCCTGGCATGTGAGCCCGAGCCCTCCCTTCTGCAGTGAAGCTGGGCAACCCAACACGGACCCTTAACCTGCCGCTTCCACAGATGGGGGCACCCACGTGCAAACGTGGGAATTTACCACAGCCTCATTTATCACCGTGGAACTGGAAACCCCCAAGCACACCATCATTCTAGGACGGGATACAGGTGTGTAGTCCATTCAGATGCGGACTGAAGCCACCAAAAGTCCAGTTCTCAAGAGGTTCACAAGGACGTGCTTGAGTGAAGCCTGACGTGAATAATGGCGGTACAGAGCCCAGTGAGGTCCAGAGGCCGGTGTTCTGCAGCTGCGTATGTGCACCGTGTACAGACACGCTAAAGCTCAACGGTGGTGATTCTCACGAGTGGTTTTTATTTTCATTTAAAAGTATGACCCTGGGATGGAGGCGGGATGGTGGAGGCAAGAGAGCCTGCTGTAGACGGCGCCCAGGGAACCCCCCCCCCACCGTGAACAGCAAGAGGGGGGGCCCAGCAGCGCAGAGCAGAGCCACCACGCTAAGTGCCCTGCACGGCCCCAGGGCACCTCCACCCCCAGGAAGACTTCCCTGACTAACACAGGATGGGCAGCGGTGGGACAGGAGGGCCCAGAGCAGGGGGAGTCGGGGGACGGAGCAGGGGCCTGAGGAGGGCGAGCAGCCCAGAGAAGAGGGGCTTCCCGGCAAGCTCAGAGCCGGTCTCGCCCGCCCTCCTCGTTGACGTGCGCAGGCTGGACGGGATGGGGCAGGACACGCACACGCAGCAGACACAGCGCGGCCCGCGGACCGGCACTGCCACTCGGCACACACGGAGAAAGAAATGGCGAGTTACCTGGATGAGGTCTGGAAAATGGCCCGTCTTTAGCTTGTGTGACTCCAAAACATAAGAAAACCAAAATACTGGCCACAATACCTCTGCAAATAAAGAACAAACAGCCCTCAGTGTGTGGAAGCGTGAAGCTCTGGGTCTGCTCCTCCCGGGCAGGAGGAGGGAGGGAGCCTGGAGCACCCACGGCGGGGACTGCCCCGACCCCCAGCGGGCAGAGCTGAGGCTCGGCAGCAGGGAAGCTGGTGGCCAAGCACTGCCGCCCCGGCCTGCACAGCCCCCAAGGCAGCACCATCCCGCGGAGGAAGCCCCGGCCCCGCGCCGGCCTCTGGGTGCCATCAAGCACTACCACCAAGACCGGCGGCTCGTCAGACACACCACAGAGAAACAAGAAACCCCGCCAGGCCCAACACGACGGTCCAGGGTGCACAGAGCCCTAGGAGGAAGGACGCTGCCAGGGCCCAAGCGCTTCCCGCTCCAACAGGCCGGCCTGGTGGCTCTTTCACCCCAGCGCTGCGTATCCAGTCCTAGCGGGAGCCAGGCAGACACACACAGCGCCCCTGCCCACCACAGGGGCCAGTCCCAGTCTTGCCCTCCGGGCCACGGTGCCCGCATGCAGCCCAGGAGCAGGCCCGGGACTCCGAGCCCTGGCCCCAGCGCTCCGCGCAGACAGCGCTGCCCCCAGCGTCAGCCACACTTCCAAGGCTCAGGGAAAGGGCTGAGATGCCCTCCCACCCCAGCAAGGTTACTTGGGAAAACCTGTCAACCAGAAGCACTTTTAGAGGAAAGCAAGTAGATTACACTTTAAAATAACCTTTTAATTTTAGAACAGAAAAGTTACAGAGACAGCGTAGAATTTCCCACATCCATTAGCTTGGGTCCTGTCACAACCAGCAAACCGATACCGATCCAACGACTAGAGTCCCCAGCACTTCTTTCTTCCAGGTCTCCTCAGCTTTTCAGCTATGTCCTTTTCCGGCTCCAGGCCCCGCCCGACAGTCCTGTCTCCTCAGGCTCCTCTGGCTGACAGGCTCTCAGGCTCTGACGGCCCTTGTTTTGATGACCTGCACAGTGCTGAGGAAGACTGGGCAGGTGTCTTGTGGGCACCCCTGAATGAAGGCTGTTGCTATTCATGATTAGATCGGGCCACAGGACTTTTGGAAGTGAGACTACGGATGTTAAGAAGACCGTCTTCCGGTCGTATCGAGGGTACATGCCATCGACACAACCCTGACCTCTGGAGCCGATCTGGACCCCACAGAGCGTCTGTCAGGCATCCCCCTCGCCCCTGGGGGGAGGCCCCTGCGTGGGGGTGGGGAGCAGCTCCACAGCCCGACACGAACCCTCCTGTGCGGGAGGTGCGTCTTCTCCTGACACGTCCCTGACAGCACGGACTCAAGTGCATCTACATCGCACTTGGGCTATGATTCAGCACCTGACTGATTCCTTTGCTCAAACTGTTCCAGCCTTGGCTGCTGGGAGCTTTCACACAGCACCTCTATCTCTCTGATATACCGTAACTTTGTGGGGTTTTGTGTGCGTTTTTTAGCATTCCCTCCCTTCTGGTTGGAAGATATCCCAGGCCCCTCTTGGGGGCTCCCTGTCCCAGCTCTGGAATTGGCCAATTCTCCAGGGAGTCTGGTTCTTTTATTGGAGAATGAACAGTCTTAGGAACCAAGATCTGGGCACCCATGTGCTCCTTTCCCCTGCACCCTCTTGGCCAACAGAACAAGACACGTGTGTGCCAGCCATGCACACACGCACACCACAAACACTCCTGCGTGTGACCGGCTCCACACCACACGCACCTGAGCCCTCTGACGCCCAGCAGCCTCTCCCATCCACGGGTCGCTCTCCCCTCGGTCGCCTGTGGCCTACCCCCCAGCACTGAGGCTCTCGGCGCCCACCCGTCCCCCGTGTGGCCCCAGGGCGCGGCACGGCAGGGACCCTGCTGCTAACCTGCACCCGTGGGAACCCGTGTCGACCCCAGGGCACAGTGCTCTGTGCGCGTCCCGGGTCTTCTCGCCTACAGACCCCACTCACGTCTACAAAGTAACTTACGGGATTTGTTTGGGATCTCACTGAACCTATAGGTCCAGAAATGACACCTTACCAGCACTGAGATCCTATCAGCGAACATGGAAGGTCAGTCCCCTGATTTAGATCTTTGATGTCAGTCCTCAAAATTCTGTACCTTTTCTTACGTGGATCCTGTACACTTTTTTGAGTTACACCTGAGCGTTTAATTTTCCCCGGTGACTGTGGTCGGCGCCTGCCCCCAGCCCCTCCCTGAGGGGCCGCGCACACGCTAAGGCAGGGGCTCCTCCTTTCCCAGCCGCTTCCCGCCTGGGCCCTCCCCTGCCCAACAGTCTCTAAAGGCTGCACACCTAGGTTGGCGTTGCTCAGTGCTGTATTCACCGTTACGACATCAACACGACAGCTTCAAGGCTCTGAAAGGCCCACACTCCACCTCTTCACGCCCCCCTGCCCCTGGAAACCACGCGTCTCTACGCCCACAGCTCTGCCTTGTCCAGACATCAGCACTGGGCTGACGCGGCACGCAGCCTCCCCAGACGGGCTTCTCTCAACAACAACAGGCCTTAAGCGTCATCTCTGTCTCCGTGGCTTGGCAGCTCCTTTCTGTTTACTGCTTAATAATGTTCCACTGTATGAATGAACGCAGTCCACGGTTCACGCAGTCAGCCACTGAGCACGCGCTGGCGGCTTCCGAGTCTGGTGCCCACAGACACAGCTGCTGAGCTGCCCACGTGCGGGTTCCGTGTGGACCTGGGCGCTCCGCCCCTCTGGGTGAGCACCAAGGCACCCAGAAAGGCTGCTGCTTTGGTCCGTCCTGTGATGGGCACTCCGCCCCCAATGGCACTGACGTGCGCTCCTGCTGTCCAGGCCCTCGCGGCCCTGGTGCGGCCCGCTGGGCGTGCGGGGGCACATGCGCAGCGGCACTCCCCGCGGCTGCTCGGGGCTGCGGGTCCTCCCCGCGCTCACGTCCTTGCCGGTGTCCGTCCAGATCTCCCGCCAGGCTGTCTGTGCTCTGGAGTCCCCAGAGCGGAGCTCAGTGAAGACAAACACGCCGCCAGGCGCGTCTGCCAATGTCCCCACCGGCCTGCGACTCGTCTTCTTGCCGTCTCAGCAGTGTGCTTCGTAGAGCACAAGGTCTGCATTTTACTCGAGTCCAACTTAGCAGTTTTCTCTTCCACAGAACGTGCTTTTCGCGTTCTATTTAAAGACTCACCAGGACTCCCCTGGAGATCTCGCAGTTGAGACACCTGCTCCCCTGCGGGGGGCAGCACATCGATCCGGCGTGGACAAAGAAGCCATCATCAAACCCACCAGACGTTCTCCCGCGGTTTTTTCAGTACATTTTAGTTTTCTATTCCACATTTAGGCCTATAACCCATTTTGAATCAATCATTGTGCAGTTTACAGGATCCGGCTACTCCAGGGCCACCTGCTGAGCACTCTCTTTCCCCACCGACTTGCCTTTCCCCTCCGTCAAGGACAGGGTGGCTCTGGGCTCTGCTCAGCCTCCTCCAGCACCACTGCGCCACGTGCAGCCGGCCCCGCAGCTGGGCAGCCTCCGCCCCGGCTCCGTTCCTCCTAAGTGCTGTGGGTGCACCGTATTTCTTTCTGTTACGAATAGGCAGCATACGCTGACACTGTACGCGTATTGGTGAGTCTACACAGTCACACGTGCATCTGTGTGTAAACACCCCAAACGTCACCAACAGAGACTGAGGCAAGGCTGCAGACAGACACACAACGTGGGTGTCACAAAACCATCATGCTGAGCAGGAGCGGCCAGACACGAGGGCGCGCCGGGCGAGACTCCAGACAGGCAGGAAGGGCCTGTGCAGGCAGGCCAGAGGGGCCTGTGGCCAGCCGCGCAGACTGACCGCGGTCTCAGAGGAAGCCCGGTGGGTACGGCCGCCTAGTGGCAGTACGTGCTGACCAGGTGCGCGCTGTACTGAACGGCACGGCGATAAAGCAGGCTGAGAAAGGAAAATCTACTCTCTGGAAGTGACAGACCGTGTTAGATCCATAAAAAACAGGCGAACCTGAAACGTTTAGGGAAAGCAACCCAATTTCCTAGATTTTTAACAACATAAATGTTAATAAAAAACAACCCTAACCTTTGGGAAGCAAACATCAAAAGCGCTGACATAAGAAAAATAAAAATAAGCATGCCTCTGCATCCTCGAGAGACACAGGGGGCCTCATGTGTCACAGCCCAGGCTGTGAGGTGCTGACTCGGGGAGCAGGCGGGGCCCCCTTGGGGGCCTCAGGGGTGCGGCACACTCGCTGGCCCCTGGGAGAAGCTGCAGAGCCTCGGTCAGGTGCAGGGGGCCTGCAGGCTTGCAGGACAGGCTCCAGGCTCCATGGCAGCCCCAAGGTGGTTGAGAGGGCAGAGCAGTGCCTGGGGCCCCAAACTCCTACCCACCTGCTCTCCCCAGTCCCGCCTCTGATGAAATCACACAGGGGACCTGGCAGAGACACAGGTGCCCCTGCTGGCAGCACCCTCTGTGCCCTCGCTCGGGCATGGACAGCTCAGGAGAAAGGCCGGCGCAGGATGAAGAGATGGGGACGTGCCCAAAGGGGTCCCGGGGCCGCTGCCCTGGGGGCAGCCAACAAGCCCCCTTGACACTGGGGGTTGGGTGTGGGTCCTGGGCAGCAAGGCTTTGTGACTCACCCCGCAAGCGTCTAGTGAGACCCAGTGCTACCCGGGGGACGATGCTCCAAAACACTCTGTATGGGGGAGGGGGCAGCTCTTTCCTGGAACCGCTCTTGCCCAGGGACACCAGGAATGCTCATCTCTGGCCCAACTTCACAGCCACACGGGACAGCTCTTCAGCCTGACCAAGCTCTGCTTTCTGGGCTCCCTGCACAGCTGCGTCCAGCAGACGGTGAAAACCCTCCACCCGGGGCGAGCAGACAAACTCACAGCAAAGATCAAGTTCCAGTTGGAAACCCCCACAAGGCAAGTGCAGGGCCCCGGCCAAGCTGCCTCACTGCCTCCCAAATCCTCAGGGTCCCCCTGTGGTGGGGGGACAGCCCCAGGGACCCACCCTGGGCGGGCCAAGATCAGCGCAGCTGCCTCTTTGGCACTGGGCCCCACTCTCTGTGTGCCAGCCTGTGGTGTGATCACGCAGGGCTGGGGAGGGCTGGGCACTCAGAGGTGCTAGACTCGGGGGCTGACACGCAGAGCTTGGAATGAAGAGGAAGACCCCACAAAGCCAACAGGAAGACAGGAGGGAGGCTGGGGGGAACCCCACAGAGCACGGAGCCAGGAGCTTGGGCAGGAGGCCTGTACCTCACAGGGGAGGGCAAGACGTATCTCCCGTGTCCTGGACCCTGGTGCCCATGTCACAGGGTATCGGAGGGCAAGACCCCAAGGGTGAAGGAGTGCAAGACCAGCCCCACCGCCAATGAAGACCAACAGTCTCCTGGCACCTCTGGGCTCTGAGTGCTGCCCCCCACCTCTGTTCCTGCCTGGCCTCCGCCAGCTGCCCTGCTGGAGCAGGTGGGGCCTGGGCCCCAGGACTGGAACGGCAACGGGGGCTTCATGGTCCCAGAGGGGAGAGGTGAAAATTTCCATCCAGTGAAGAAAATACACAGACATGAGTTCTAAAACCAGCTGATCCTCCCCATGTGTTTCTGAGTCTGGCCCGGAATCTACTGGGTTCAGGCAGAGGACACAACCCTGCCAACTAGTCTACTTCTGGAGATAAGACGAGATGGCCCTTACTCCACACACCGGGCCAGAACTTTCTAACAGCCTCTCATCAGCAGAGTGCAGAGGACGGCGCTAACTGACGGGGCGCTCCTGCCCTCCCAGCAGCCCAGACACTCAAATCCACAGCCGCACAGCGAGAAACATGCATTTGGCTTTCCTCTGTTTCTGGCCAGGACTCCTAAACCCCCCGAGTTCCCTAATTGATGAGGGCTGCAAAGCTGCCCTTGGCTATGTCTTGAATCCCACCTCCAGAAGGGAGGTGCTGCCAGGGAAACCAGCCACAGGCCCCCCAGCCCTCTAGGGAGGGTGACGACAGAGCCGAGCGCCAGCAGCCAGTCCCTCAGTCAGTGACCGCGCTGTGTGAGGAGCCCAGAGGCCAGGCGAGTGACCCCCGAGGGCTTTCGGGGACATGTGGGTGCCCAGCACCCCTGCCCCACCTCCCGCCCCACGCATCCCTCCTCGATTGTCACTTAGTCTTTTTATGGCAAACTTTTCATAACAAATTAGTAGAATGTCCCTTGATTTCTGTGAGCCACGCTAGCAAACTGACTGAACCCAAGGAAGGGGCATCAGGTGACAACCCCGTTTGCGACTGGGGCTAAGAGGGTGGGTGCAGCCTGGCGGGGCTGAATCTGGGGCCACGTGGCCTGGCGCTGCCGGGGGGACAGCATCGGAACCGAGCTGACCTGCCAGACACTTGGGTGAAGCCTGGGGTGTCAAGGGTTGGGTGGGTGGGGAGGTTGCCCCATTGAAGTTGGCCTGAACCCCCGAGCCCTCCCTGGAGCCGAGTCAATGGTGCCAGGGCTGGGCCGGGCAGAAGAGGGGCTGAAAGTGCCACAAGGCCCCAGAGCCCACGAGTGCAGACCCACGCCCACTGCCGGGCCGGGAAGGTACCTCTTGGTGTTGTAGGCCGTGTCCCTCGGCGTCTCCTCCAGCAGAGTCACGTAGCCCAGCACACAGGTGAGGATGAAGAGCACGGTCAGGGTGTGGGCCCGCCTGCAACACAAACACAGCCCGCGTCAGCACACGAGTGGGGGGGACACGCCTGGGGGAGCGCACTCCATCTCGGACCTCCAGCTCAAAGTCCACTGGCTGCTGGCCACTGGTCTCGTGACCCTCGGATGGTCCTCTGCCTGCGTGTCGGCTAGGCGAGTGGGCAGCAGAGAGCAGGGGTAGCTTTTGTTCAGAGGGACCGGGCCACAGGTCACATGGCTCAAGTCACAGGACCAGATTACGCCGAGTGACCAAGCTCACAGTTTATGCCGTGACCACGTGTGAGAGCCCCGCGAGGGTGACAGCAGAGCACAGGGGCAGAGGCCCGGGGCCCAGAGCGAAGGGCGTGGGGCGCAACCACTGCCGTCTACCCGGGAGACCGGGCAGGCGATGGCTGCCTGGACGGGCTGAGAGGTGGCCCCTCCCTTTACCTGCCCACCGGGCTGAGTCTCCAGAGCCCCACGTGGGATCAAAGAGGGGGCTCTCGGCAGCCAGCAGGCCTACCTGACCTGGACACACAGCCACAGCCACCGTGTTGTGCTGAGCACCACTTGCCGGAGGCCCTGCTTGCTGACCGCTGTCTGCAGAGGAGGCAAAGACCCAGCGCCTAGACCCCAAAGAGCAGAGTGTGTCCCTGGAGAGACACCTCCAGCCTCGAGGGATGTCCTGACGACCAGGCAAACAGCGCGTCGGAAGAAGCAAGCCCAGGACCGGCCACTGCTGGAGGTCAGCTCCCTGCCGCCGTCAAAGCCCCGCGAAACACAGGGGGAGGCGAAGAGTCAGTCACAAGCTTGGAGAGACCTTCACGACACTCACACCTGACAGAGGCCTCTGCACCCAGACACGGGAGCTCTCACACCTCAACAACAGACACACAACCTCCTGAGGATGCAAACAAGACTTGACACACTTCACAGGGAAAGGGCGTAACTGGCCAGCAACACACGGAAAGGCAGGCAGCTTCACTGGCCACAGTGGGGGCAGACGCGCAGGGGGGCTGCGTGGGGAGGCCGCAGCAGGCCCCCACCCCGCCTCGGCAGAGCCCTGCTTCCCCGACCCGGCCAGCCGCGCTCACCTCTCTCCCGCCTTCACTGGACAGCAGACTGCCAGCTGCCACAGAAGACCCCCCCAGGAGTCTGACCAGAGCTGCAGTTCTTCGTTAGCGCAGGAAGCAATGACACGACCAACACCAAACGCCAAGTCCCCACCCACAGGACAAGGAGCCTCCCCATCCGTCCTGCCGCTATTTTACGCTCTTTCTCATGGAAGTAGAAACGGTCACGTTCAGGTTAAGTCGGCTCGAAGTGAAGGAAGCAGACGCTGCATTAACTCTCTTCTTTTTTTGGATGTATCCAAAACGTGTTTATTGGGATGGTTTCCCGTTCATCTTGATACAGGGTACTTTTAGTGCTGCTTCCGTCTCAAAGAGCATCCTTCTGTAAGCCTTGCCTTTCCTCCTGCAGGCGGGCAGAGGACAGCAGAGCAGCCGACACACAAAACCACTGTTCGTGCAGGGCTAAGGACGGCGGTGATTTTCTAGCACCCTGGGCATTTTACATCCATGAAGTAGGGGCTGGGGCTCTGCACCAGGCGCTGCTCCTTGTGTCTCCTCTCTCCGCTTCTGGAGAGGGATGAAGAAGATCCTTTGTGAGAGGAGGTCGTCACCACTGGAAAGGCTGCATACATTCTTTTACCACATTTCACAACACTGGCATTTAAAACTGTCCGAAGTGAACAAACTCCTATTTTAACTGTTTCAATACAATTCAATATTAGCATATTCATATGTGCGTCTGAGGCGGCGAGCAAACTCCAGGACCTCAGCCTTCCAGCTGAACTCCACGCGGTGTCTCAGGGCGCGAGCGAGCACGGATGACACCCCAAGGTCCTGCTCTAGGCCGTCACTCCTGAGGCTCCCTGGAGGTGGCGGACAGAAACTCAACTTCTGCTGGACACCAGACTACATACAGAGGGACTTGGCGAGCTCAGCTGCCTCTCCTGGGTCGAGGACACAGCCCACCCCTTCCACCCTGGAGGGGACAGCGGATTTGCACAGGGAGAAGCAGCGTTGCTGAGACCCCACCAGGGCTGAGGCTGACGATGATGAGGCGTGGGACACCACCTCCCCTTGGCCCTGAGGATGCTCAGAGCTGAACCGCACTGCTCGGTCACACAGCTCGGTGCCGGGGGCCTGGGGCCTGAGCTCTGCCCTGGGCGGCTCCAGCACACTGACACCAAACCCCTGTCGTGAAGTGAGGAGGCCCAGGGTGAGTGCTCCCAAGCGACAAAGACAACACGTTGGCTAGAATTCCCACTACGTGCCAACAAAGTTCAATCTTGAGGGGTCGCTCTTGGAGCAAGACAAACAGAGGGCTGGATATGGGGGAAAATGGGGTGGGGCGCAGAATCAGGGAAGGCCTCACCACAGCCCCGGGAGCTGGAGATGCAGGTCCAGGCCTGCAAGGCAAGAGCTGAGGGCCGGCACAGGGCGGGCCAGTGGCGGGGCCCACCTGGCTGGAGGAAGGGGTCCCGCCCTGTGAGGACCTGACTGGCAGGGGTGGAGAGCAGAGGGGGCTGCTCTGAACCCTCCACAGCCAGCAGGTGACACTGGGAGTGGCGGCCTGGATCTGTGCAGAGGACGCTCAGCGCCACTGGCGTCCAGCTCCAGGACTGCAGACAGCTGCCCGTGCGGGAAGGGTGGGGCCACAGGATGCCTGCATGAGCCCGGGGCGCCTGCAGCCTGCGCCCCGAGGGAGGCAGACGCCCTGTGCCCCAGAACGCCCAGCCTGCCCGAGAGGCAGGGGCCATGCTTACCCTGGTGAGCATTTTCAGAGGAAAAAAGCAAAAATCAGGAATGAAGTCAGATATCAAGGTGTTAGACCTGGCCCCAAAGGCCTCTGCAGCACAGACTCCTGGCCAGGCTCCTTTTCAGTTCAAACACCAAGTATGAGCTCAGATTTCTCCTCAAAAACCAGAGCCCAGAAGCGGGACAAAATTTGTGAAGCAGTGAAAGAAATGTTGAGGCAGCATCCCAAGCCCCGAGGGGTGAAGGTGAATGTAGGAAGAAGGCGGGAATCCGGGCAGCAGGCCTGCTCTGCAAGAGCCGCCACGGGACATTCTCCCGGCAGAAGGGAAGTGACGTCCAAGGGAAACCGGTGGCCAGGAAGGAAGACACTCCAGGCGCTATCCTCATCAGCGCGGACAGGGGCCACCAGGGCCCAAGTCTGGAGGCTGGATGGGGATGCCAGGGCTGGGGGTGCGGCAGAACGTCCACTGTGAACAGAGACGTCGCAACAACGACACGCTGGGGCTCAGGACACAGGAGACTCCACGTCCCTCCAGACGCCAGAGCTCCTGGAGCATCGGCCGGCTGACAGGCGACGCAGGGATCTGGGCACAGGGATCGCTCGGCCGTGAATCCTGTGACTTGGCCACCAGGCCAGCGTGAGGGCACAAGGACAGTGGGCTCCCTGCCACGAGCAGTGGAAATTGCCCAGCTGTCAGCCCCTCTCTAGAGATGACCAATTCACTAGGCCACGTGGGCAGGGAGGTAGCCTGCCAAGCCAATCAGAGAAGATACGAAAGTGTGGCTATGAGACTAAGTGCATAGCGATGGCTTGGCCGGGGAAGGCCAAGACCAGATGGCCAGTCTCGGGCCTGCAAGAGGCACTTAGGGCCACTGACCAGCCTGACCAAAAAGGCATCAGCTGGCAACTTACGCTGCCCAGATGTGGGCAAAGCTGGCAAACCCCAACCCACAATGACTGAGGAAGGCATTTCCTGGAACTTGGGGCATCTAAGATCTGCCCTGCAAATCCTCACACCTCCTTTTAAAGCACAATGCTGACAGCAGAGCCCCGAGAATCAACTCGGGGCACTCACCGAAGGCTCAGTGTTGTAAGAGGTGAGCACAAGACAAGCGTTCCCCAAACATCACAACCACCCATCTCTTCCCTGACGTCAAGTGCGTGACCCAGTGTTGACTCACCTGTCTTCCGCCTACAGGTGGTGACATTTAGAAGCACCTGTCAGGGCGCTGGGTCTCTAAGAGCAATCGGAACAACATTTAGACAATTTGAGCTGCCATATCTCTGTGTACTTCCCCAGCGTCTGTGGTCCTGGACATTTCCCTGAGGCGCTCCCCACTGAAGGCATCACGACTGGCAGAAGAAGCCTCGATGTTGCCACAGAACCCACCTGTCTCCACCGCAGACTCTGCCAGTCTCTGCCCCTTCCAGCCTGAGCAGCCCAGACTCAGACTCCAAGGCTGAATCTGAATTCCAAACTCTGTGGCTGATAAGTTGACCCCCAAGAAACCCAAGCTTCTTTGAAGACGAAAACTGTTAGAACAAAGTTTTGAACATGGAACAGTTATTTTGAGTAACTGAGGAACGTACAGTCATTTCCACATACATATACCTTTTAATCATTAATTTTTTGGTATCACTCATCACTCAAATTCCCTAAAACAAAGAATTAAAATGAAAAAATTTTTTAAATCCCAGCACAGCAAGTCAATGATGGGAGATTCAGAAAGTGGCTGGGCCCGACAAGTAAAAGTGAGTCATTCTCGCCAGGTGAGCATCTGGTTACCTGCCTTAAGGAAATGCGAAGCCTCTTCCCCTTCACAGGTGAGGGCAGAAGCCCGGGATGCAACAAAAACCACATACGCCGGCACACCCACAGCTATGGTGGAGAGGCTGGGGTCACTGCCCTGGAGGCAGGTACCAGGGACTGGCAGCCCTGTGGCGTGCCCTCCTCAGGGCCTTGCAGGCTCCGTCAGACCTCCCCACAGGAGAGCCCACCGCAGCGGGCCTCTGCGTTCCCGTGGCGGGCGTCTGCGCTTCTCAGGGCACCTGGGCACCTGCGCCCACTCTCCCAGCTCCCTGCCCTCTGAGGTGGGTTCGCAGCTCAGCAAGCCCTTGGCTGGCACAGGAAGCGTGCTCGAGCCAGGATCCGAGCTTCTCATCTAGTTCTATGTGGCATCCCCCAAGATACGCGCTGAATGATGGGGAAGAAGAAAAGCAAGCCGGGCCACCACTCCAGGACCCCAGTCTCCCCTCTGCAGCCAGCAGGGCGGCTGTGGGAGGGCTGTGCCCTCTGTCCTGCAGTCAAGGGGTCCTGCCCACAAGCAGAGCAGCCGATGGACAAGTCTGGTCCACTCACAGAATGTCCAGCAGGGTCCCCCAGTACTCAAGTCACCAGCTCTGGGGCCGCACCCTCGCCGAGGGCAGCCCATCCTCTCCCCCTCCGTCTAGCTTCAGGCCACTGGCGCACAGCAGCTTCCCCAAGCAGGGCCGGTCCTCCGGTCACCCACCCCTGAAGCAGCTGCCTGCACAAGAGAGGAGATAACACCGGCCTCATCAGAGGGCTGCTTCCCCACCACACCCCCTCCTTGGGGCCTCTCCTGGGTCAGATCCAAGAAGACTCCTGTGGCCCCACGTGCACCTCCTCCAAAGTTTCCCAGACCTGCTGAAGAAGCTGCTTCCGTGCAGCATCCCTGCGGGCTACAGCCCAAAGCCACCACTGTCCCCAGGGCCCATCACGGGACTCAACTTCAGCTGGACCTGAACTGAGCAGCAAAGGACAGCCACAGCCCTCCTCTCAAGAAGCACACTTGCCACGGTACAGGGTTTGTCCCTCTAACAAGCAACGGAAGAGACGCTCAGACAGGCAGAAGGCAGCCCAAGGTCACTGGGTCATGAGGTGCGCGAGCCATGCCTGGGACCTGCCGACCCAAGGCTGGTTTCCGGACCCTCAAGTGCAGAAGCGCCCAACTCGGCCTATCACCTCCTCCAACTCTACTCCTGGCTGCCCCTCCCTCCGAGACGCCCCAGGGAAGGCAGACCAGAGCACGGCCTGACCCCGAGGTTGGCCAGATCAGAGCGGTACAGGGGTCGGAGGACCGGCCTGGCGCGGGTCAGAGGAGAGGGCGCGCCTTCCCTCCACGCTCGTGGAGGCGGCACGGAGGCCACCGCGCTCGCCGGGGGAGCAGATCGTCCGCCCCGGCAGAGCAAGGGGCCGGACGCAGGGCAGCGGGGCGCTGCGAGCAGGAAGCCCAGGGAAAGCCTCTCTGAGGCGCCTTCGGAGCCGGAGCCTCCCAGGAGAGAGGCCAGGGCTCGGGAGCGCGGGCTGGAACAGCGGGGAGGCCGGCGGACCCCGCGCCCTTGGCGGCCCCGGCCCCGCGCCCCGCGCCCCTGGCACTTCGTCCCCGTGCCCCTGGCGGCCCGGCCCCGCGCCCCCACCCCGCGCCCCTGGAGGCCCGGCCCCGCGCCCCTGGTGCCCCGACCCCGGCCCCGCGCCCCTGGTGCCCCGACCCCGCGTCCCGGCCCCGCGCCCCGACCCCGCGCCCCTGGTGCCCCGACCCCGGCCCCGCGCCCCTGGTGCCCCGACCCCGCGTCCCGGCCCCGCGCCCCGACCCCG
>ML664187.1:178606-269958 GCA_007570785.1 Antilocapra americana | reverse complement strand
GGCCCCCCGGCGCCGGGGACCCCGGCCGCGGCCCCGCGGCGCCCCGGCGCTCGCCCCTCCGCATGGCGCCCGGCCCGGCCGCTCCGCCCGCGCCTGACCCCACGCACCCGGCGGCGCGAGGCCGCGCGGGGAGCGCCGGGAAGGGGTCGCGGCGCCCGCTCCGCAGGGTCTCTGGAGAGCGGGGGCGGGGGGCGGCCAGAAAAGGGACTTGTGGGACTTGTAGTCCGGGCGCCTGGGCGCGGGGTGTCCTGGGACTCGTAGTCTTCGATGTCGTGCGTTAGGAGCAGGGCTTGCTGGGAGGGATGCCGCCTGGTCGCTAGGTAACTAGCGTCGCGTGCGTTGCGGGAGGAGCGACGTCTCTCTAATCAGGGGCGCCCAGGCGGCCCCAGACCCTCTTCCTGGGCTGTCTGCCCTGAGCCACGCCCCAGACCCTCCTGCCCAGGCGGCCTGTCCCGAGGCGTGGTCTTCACTGGGAGCTCCAGACGGTAGCCTCTTGGTGGCCAAAGAGTAGTTCTTAAGAGGAATAGACATGCTGATCTCGGTTGACTCAGATTATTAATATAGACAGAGCACCCTGCAAAAATACTCAATTAACCCCTTTTGAAAAGGGCTGGCAGCTCCTCAAAGGGTGAGACAGAGTTGCCATGTGACCCAGCAATTCCGTTCCTAGGTATACATTCAAGAGAAATGAAAACATGCAGAACTGTACATGGGTATTGTCACTGTCAATAATAAATTAGCCAGTTATTTCACCAGCAAAGGCAGACTTATTTAGCAATAGCAGAGGAATTGCAACTCAGGATATGTGAAGAGAACAAGGTGGGGGAACTTGCTCCTCTAGGGAAAAGAGGGAGCTGGGAATAGAGGCTGTGATAACCGGAGTCCATTGGAGGAGCTGGGGATCCAAAGTAAGGAGGTTTGGGGCGGGGCGGGGCGGGGCCTCCGTAGTCTCTGCTTGGCTGGGCTGTGGGAAGTGGAGAGAAGCTTCCTTTCTTCTGCTGAATGTGAAGCAGAGATGCCTTTCTGTTGAGGGTAGAGGGGAAGGGTAGATCTTTTTCTGTTTGCACTACCAATGAAAATAAATATGCCATTCAATTTTGCTTAATTTTAGAACTGTAGTCTTCCAATTTAATCTTAAGAAAAACGAATTTGGGGAGTGAAGTCTCCCATAATGGCCATTGTAATTATAGATTACTTTATTTGACCACTTTGTTTAAAAAATGGTTATGTGGGGAGGTCCCTAGATTTTAAACATGAAACCAGCTGATGTCCCCAAAGGAGGGCTGCCCTCAGAGCATTTAAATGAATGGATCTCATTTCCCTAAGTTCTCCTGAAAACCCAAGAAAGTTGCCTGCCAGAGTCCTGGCCTAGATTCCAAAAGGAATAAAACAGAACTCTTAGATCACAGTTACCTCAATCCCTGAAAGAGAACCTTGCTATGTGCCCTCCAGAAAACAACTGAGTACTTACCAAGGATGAAACCACCATACCCATGAAAGGGTTAGGGTTAGGAATAAAGTTGTGGGCTCAAAACACAAAATGAGCACAGCTCAGAATTCGAGAGGAGACTCGTCAAATCAGAAGCTGGTGGTGATGCACAGAAGGGTAAGCACAGGGAGCCTGGTGCAACACCTCAGTCGATTTCACTTCTTGGGGTTCACTCCAGATCCCACTTCTGACACCACATACATCAACGTCAATACTACAAATAGCCAGTTATTTTATCAGCAAAAGTTGAGTTTATTCAGAAATATAGAGAAATTGCTATTCAAGATACATGAACCACAGTGGACCACAGGCAAATCCAGAGAAGAATAAGGGGCGACTTGCTACTATAGGAAAAAGGAGGAGGTGGGATGGGCTGTGATAACCA
Organism: Antilocapra americana; assembly: GCA_007570785.1. Classification (NCBI taxonomy): domain Eukaryota; kingdom Metazoa; phylum Chordata; class Mammalia; order Artiodactyla; family Antilocapridae; genus Antilocapra; species Antilocapra americana. The sequence goes on along the minus strand of ML664187.1, from coordinate 268,084 downwards.
GAGTCCACTGGAGGAGCTGGGGGTCCAAAGTATGGAGGCTTCTTATAGGTTGGGGCACTGCGATCTCTGACTGCAATCAGAATGAAGCAGAGAGAAATTTTCCTCTTTCTACTAGATAGTAAATAGAGATGCCATCCTATCAGAGGTGAAGGAGGCATCTCTTACTGTTTGGGGTGGTTGATAATGCACAGAGGGCTTGAGAGTTTCCTGTGCAGGCCTGTCCCAACTCTAGCTGAAGTTTCTTTAATTCCACAATATTCAGAGCAGCATAATTCGTAACTCCCCAAAAGGAAGCAACCTAATGTCCAACCTAATGTCATCTTGCATGTCCAAGATGAATGCATGCAAAAAATGTGGTATATCCACGCAATGAAAAATTATTCAACCATAAAGAGGAATGGAGTTTTGACACATGCTACAGCATGGGTAGTTGTCCATTTTGCTTGAAAATATTATGCTATGAAAGAAGCCAGTCATACAAGACTATATGTTACACACCTATATGAAATATCCAGAGTCCAGAATAGGCAAATCATGGGCGAGAATAGTGGTCACCACAGGCTGGGAAAGGAATGTGGAGTGGCTGCTCAAGGGTACTGGGTTTCTTTTTTCTTTAATGTTTCTTTATTTATTTGGCTGTGTCTGGTCTTAATTGAGGCAACGTGGAATCTTTACTTGTGGCCTGCAGGATTCTCAGCTGCAGACTCCTCGGTGTAGCGTTGCAGATCTAGTTCCCCGACCAGGGACTGAACCTGAGCCCCCTTCACTGGGAGCATGGAGTCTTAGCCGCAGGACCACCAGGGAAGTCCCCGGGTCTCTCTTCAGGGCCACGGAAATGTTCTAAAATTGATGGTGACAGTTGTAGGTGTCTGTGAGTGCACGCATAACTGCAGAACTGTTCACTCTGAGTGCAGGAATTGTGTGCCGTATGAACTATATCTCAATAAAGCTGTCATTAATATACGTATACATACTTCCCCAGCTCTCTCTTCGCAGCCCCTCCCAACATGCACGAGGTCTGATTGTAATGTGACTCTGAGCCGCAGCTCCTGACCACTAGCTCCCAACAGTCCAAGGACCAACAGACGTGCCGGGACACACTGGCCCCATGAAGTGAGCTGTCAGGCTTTCCTGGGCCTGGCTGCTGCCCTCTGATGCCCCGGGCCACTCCCTAACCCAGGCCAGGGCCCCTCCACTAGAGGTTGCCAGGGTGACCCGGGCAGCCAGCTTCACTGTGGCCATCCTCAAAGGTGTCTGTGAGTGTGTGCCAGTGAATGGACGTGGGGCTGGAGGGGAAGACCGTGGCTGGACCATGATCTCCTGAGGGGTTGGGGAGCTGTGATGAGGTTGGCATCATCTGGCTGCGTTTTAAAGGACCAGGACGTGAGGTCTCCAGGGCACTGGCCTGCAAAGACTGATGTGCTGGACCTACTTTGCCCAGGGATGTGATGCTGGACCCATGAGCAGGAAGTGCCCAGAGCCAGCCAACTCCCGCTGACACTGTCTATCCAGCGAGTACCCCACAGGCCTGGTTCCCTCCTTTCCTGCCTGCAAGGCTTGGAGCCATCCTTTGAGCCCCTCTTTTCTGAGCCCAGGGCTGTTATTCACATTCCAGATGCATCCCAGGTGCTGTCGGGATCATTTCCTGGATCTGGGTATTTCCCCCAAACTGCACCAAACTCCTCCTGAGGCTTAGTGGGGCCACCTCCACCTCCCAGTGTGCAGAGGCCCAGTGTGGAGATGGACCCTGGGGTCAAGCTTGCAGCCCTGGGCTCAGAACCAGTTGGGGTGGGCAGGAGTAAGACTGGAGGGGTAGGGATGGGGTGAGGCCAGGTGGGGATGGGGTGAGGCTGGAGGGGTGGGGATGGGGTGAGGCGGGAAGAGGCAGGCACAGTCTGCCAGTAGCTGGGGCCGTGGAGCTCTGGCTATAGGGCAAGAAAGAGTTCCCAACAGCCTTACAAATGGTAGCTGTTTTCATCTTTACATCCTCTTAGGTTCTATGTTTATCTCTGGCTTAGAGAGGAGAAACTGAGGTGTGGAAAGGCTGGGAACCCACTCACCCAGCGCCTTCCTTCCCTCTGGAGCCTGGAGCCTCCCCCCCTGAATCCCTGTACTCTGCAGAGGCGTCTGCACCTGCAGCTTTGTACTCGGGGCCTGACATCTGGGGCTCACCTCCCCCAAGCCCCTGACCTAACTGCGATGCTTCAACCTGGATGCACCCCTCTCAGCCCTTCCACCACAAGACTCGGAGGCTGGCTAGAGGCGGAGGGGCAGGGCATCGACAACGCCCACGCACTTTGCGGCTCAGGTGACCAGGTGGTAGGTGTGAAAATTAATAAAGGGAGAGCTCATTTAAAATGAAGTCAGGGACTTCCCTGGTGGTCCAGTGGCTAAGAATCTAAGAATATGCCTGCCGATGCAGGAGAAATAGTTTAGATTCCTGGTCCAGGAAGATTCCATGTGTAGAAGGGCAACTAGGCCCCTGTGTCACAGCTACTGAGCCGCTACTCGAGAGCCTGCGCTCTGCCACAGGAGCGGCCCCCGCGTGAGAAGCCCACGCACTGCAGATGGAGAGCAGCCGCTGCCTGCCGCAGCTAAAGAAAGGCCCGAGAGGCAACAAAGACCCAGCATGGCCGAAAATTAATAAATACATAAAAACAAAATAAAGGAAGTCAGACCCCCAAACGGCCAACGCAATCCTGAGAAGGAAAGACGAATCGGACTCCTTGACTCAGACTATACTACAAAGCCTCACTCATCAAAACAGTGTTTCTGGCACAAAAGCTGAACCATAGGTTAATGGAACAGGATAGGTGACCCAGAAATAAACCCACACGCTTAGGGTAAATTAATCTATGACAAATGAGGCAAGAATATACAATGGAGAAAAGAGAGCCTCTTCAATAAGTGATGCTGGGAAAACAGGACAGCCACATGTAACACCATACACAAAAGTAAATTAGAACACTCTAACACCATACACAACAATAAACTCAAAATGGGTCAAAGACCTAAATGTAAGGTTGGACACTATAAAACTCTTGGAGGAAATCATAGGTAGAACTCTTCACATAAATCGCATCATGATTTTTTTTGGTCCACCTCTTAGAGTAATTAAAATAAAAACAAAAATAAACAAATGGCACCTAATTAAACTTAAAACTTCTGCACAGAAAAGGAAACCATAAATAAAGCAAAAGACAATCCACAAAATGGGAGAATATTTTCAAAAGAAGTAACCAACAAGGGATTAATCTTCATAATATATAACAGCTCATGCAGCGCCATGTCAAAAAAAACAACCCAAATCGAACACTGAGCAGAAGCTCTAAATAGACATTTCTCCAAAGAAGACAGACAGACGGTCAAAAAGTACATGAAAAGATGCTCAACATCACTATCAGAGAAATGCAAATCAAAATTACAGCGAGGCATCACTTACGCCAGTCAGAAGAGCTTTTATCATAATGTCTACACTCAAGTGCTGGCAAGGATGTGGGTGGAAACTCCCACTGTTGGTGGGAATGTTAACTGGTAGAACCACTATGGAGACCAGTATGAAGTGTCCTTAAAAAACTAAAAATACCTTTCTGCCCATGGACGCTGCTGAGAAAGCATTGCTGAAGTCTTCCCTGCTTCCACTGCTGTCATGTCTAAATCAGAGTCTCCCAAAGAGCCCAAACAGCTGCAGAAGCTCTTCATCGGAGGACTGAGCTTTGAAACAACCGATGGGAGTCTGAGGAGCCATTCTGAGCAATGGGGAACGCTCACAGACTGCGTGGTTACGAGGGGTCCAAACACCAAACGCTCCAGAGGCTTCGGGTTTGTCACATATGCCACGGTGGAGGAGGTGGATGCGTCCATGAATGCAAGGCCACACAAAGTGGACGTGAGTTGTGGAACCAAAGAGGGCCGTCTCAAGGGAAGATTCTCAAAGACCTGGTGCCCACTTCACTGTGAAAAAGGTTTTTGTTGGTGGCATTAAAGAAGACACTGAAGAACATCACCTGAGAGATTATTTTGAACAGTATGGGAAAATTGAAGTGATTGAAATCATGACTGACCGGGGCAGTGGCAAAAAGAGAGGCTTTGCTTTGTAACCTTTGATGGCCAGGACTCCACAGACAAGATTGTCATTCAGAAATACCACACTGTGAATGGCCAAGACTGTGAAGTGCGAAAAGCCCTGTCTAAGCAAGAGATGGCTAGAGAGGTCGAAGTGGTTCTGGAAACTTTGGTGGCGGTCGTGGAGGTGGTTTCGGTGGGGATGACAGCTTTGGTCGTGGAGGACACTTCAGTGGTCGAGGCGGCTTTGGCGGCAGCCGTGGTGGTGGCGGATATGGGGGCAGTGGGGATGGTTATAATGGATCTGGTAATGACGGAAGCAATTTTGGAGGTGGTGGAGGCTACAATGATTTTGGCAATTACAACAATCGATCTTCAAATTTTGGACCCATGAAAGGAGGAAACTTTGGAGGCAGAAGTTCTGGCCCCTGTGGTGGTGGAGGCCAGTACTTTGCCAAACCACGAGACCAAGGTGGCTGTGGTGGTTCCGGCAGCAGCAGCTATGGCGGTGGCAGAAGGTTTTAATTACTGCCAGGAAACGAAGCTCAGCAGGAGAGGAGAGCCAGAGACGTGACAGGGAGGCTACAGGTCACAACAGATGTGTGGACTCAGCCAAGCACAGTGGTGGCAGGGCCAGCTGCTACAAAGAAGACATGTTTTAGACAATACTCATGTGTATGGGCGAAAACCTCGAGGACTGTACTTGTGACTAATGTATAACAGGTTGTTTTGGTTTCTGTTCTGTGGAAAGTGTAAAGCACTCCAACAAAGGGTTTTAATGTAGAATTTTTTTTGCACCCATGCTGTTGATTGCTAAATGTAATAGTCTGATCATGATGCTGAATAAATGTCTTTTTTTTAATGTGCTGTGTAACGTTAGTCTACTCTGAAGCCATTTTGGTAAACTACCCCAACAGTGTGAAGTTAGAATTCCTTCAGGGTGATGCCAGGTTCCATTTGAAATTTATTTACAACCTGCTTGGTGGAGAAGCTGTTTTCTTCAGAACCTTGGGGTTGCTGAACTGACAGTTACTGTGTTGTGACCTGGAGTCTACCATTAAAAGGGTCACCCATGCAAAGTCATGGAGGTTTTTTTTTTTGGTTATTAATGATTGTTGGCACATCCCATGCAATACATCTAAATTGAATTATGGTACCAGATAAAGTTATAGATGAGAATGAAGCTTGTGTATCATCCATTATCATGTGTAATCAATAAAAGATTTAATACCCTCTTGAAAAAAAAAACTAAACATAGAACTACCATACGACCCAGCAATGCCACTGCTGGGCATATATTGGGAGAGAACCGTAACGTGAATCAGTACATGTGCCCCAGTGTTCACTGCAGCGCTGCTGACAAGAGCCGGGGTGTGGGAGCAACCTAGATGGCCATCAAAAGAGGAGCGGATAAAGAAGACGTGATGCATATGCACAATGGGATACTACTCAGCCGTAAAAAGAGTGAAGTAATGTCATTTGCAGTGACATGCATGGACCTAGAGATTATCATACTAAGTGAAGTAAGACAGAGAAAGACAAACACCATATGACATTGATTATACGCAGAATCTAAAAAGAATGGTACGAATGAAGTTATTCACAAAACAGAAACAGAGTCACAGATGTAGAAAGCAAACTTACGGTTACCAGGGGAGAATAGGGGAAGGGGTAGATTGGGAGGTGGGAACTGGCATTTACATGCTGGTTGCCGTTGTTGTTCAGTCGCTAAGGCGTGTCTGTCTCTTTTCGACCCCATGGACTGCAGCACGCCAGGCTTGCCTGTCTTTCACCGTCTCCTGGAGTTTCCTCAAACTCATGTCCCCTGAGTTGATGATACCACGCAACCATCTCGTTCTCTGTTGCCCCCTTTTCCTCCTGCCTTCAGCCTTTCCCAGTATCAGGGTCTTTTCCAATGAGTCGGCTCTTTGCATTGGGTGGCCAAAGGATTGGAGCTTCAGCCTCAGCATCAGTCCTTCCAATGAATATTCAGGACTGATTTCCTTTAGGATGGACTGGTTGAATCTCCTTGCTGTCAAGGAACTGTTAAGAATTTTCTCCAGCACCACAGTTTGAAAGCATCAACTCTTCGTCACTCAGCATTCTTTATGGTCCAACTTTCACATCTGTACATGACTACTGGAAGAACCATAGCTTTGCCTTTAGCTGCTCCTAACTCTGTCTGTCTGTAACTAAGTTTGCTTTTCTTCCCCCTAACTCAGTGGAGCTACACTTTGCACCAATTTTCCTTTGTGCTAAATACATTCTGTATCTGGTGTTTACCCTTGTAACACCTTTCCCCTTGTAGTTACAGATCAGAAAGAAGGCCACTGAGCCCCTGAACTGCCAGGCTCAATTGCTGGGTTACTGACTACTGATACTATGACTGTCTTTGAAACGATGCAAGAGGAAGATATCAAGATCTTAACACTTTTGCCCTCATGGAACTTATATTAAACTGAAAATTGTAATAAAGATGGGGATTTGGGGGTGAAGATCAGGAAAAAAAAAAGATCTTAACACTTTTGTTCCTCATCACTGACTTCTGACTACAAGCCCTCATCTTCTATAAGTCCCTAGACACCTCAGGAGCCAGAGATCAAATTGCCAACATCCGTTGGATCATCAAAAAAGCAAGAGAGTTCCAGAAATCTTCTGATTTATTGACTCAGCCAAAGCCTTTGACTATGTGGATCACAACAAACTGTGGAAAATTCTTCAAGAGATTGGAATACCTTATCTGCCTTCTGAGAAATGTGTATGCAGGTCAAGAGGCAGCAGTTAGAACCAGACATGGAACAATAGACTGGTTCCAAATTGGGAAGAGAGTATGTCAAGGCTGTTTATTGTCACCCTGCTTATTTAACTTATATGCAGAGTACATCATGCAAAATGCCAGGCTGGATGAAGCACAAGCTGGAATCAAGATTGGCGGGAGAAATATCAATAACCTCAGATATGCAGATGATACCACTCTTATGGCAGAAAGCAAAGAACAAATAAAGAGCCTCTTGATGAAAGTGAAAGAGAAGAGTGAAAAAGTTGGCTTAAAGCTCAACATTCAGAAAACTAAAATCATAGCATAGATGGGGGACACAATGAAAACAGTGAGAGACTTTATTTTGGAGAGCTCCAAAATCACTGCAGATGGTGACTGCAGCCATGAAATTAAAAGATGCTTGCTCCTTGGAAGAAAAGCTATGACCAACCTAGACAGCATATTAAAAAGCAGAGCTATCACTCTGCCAACAAAGGCCTGTCTAGTCAAAGCTATGGTTTTTCCGGTAGTCATGTATGGATATGAGAGTTGGAATATAAAGAAAGCTGAGTGCCAAAGAACTGATGCTTTGGAACTGTGGTGTTGGGGAAGAGTCTCTTGGACTGCAAGGAGATCAAACCAGTCAATCCTAAAGGAAATCAGTCCTGAATATTCATTGGAAGGACTGATGCTGAAGCTAAAGCTCCAATCCTTTGGCCACCTGATGCAAAGAACTGACTCATTGGAAAAGACCCTGATGCTGGGAAAGATTGAAAAGGGAGGAGAAGGGGACCACAGAGGATGAGATGGTTGGATGGCATCACTGACTCGATGGACTTGAGTTTGAGTAAGCTCTGGGAGATGGTGAAGGACAGGAAAGCCTGGTGTGCTGCAGTCCATGGAGTCTCAAATGGTTGGACACGACTGAGCAACTGAACTGAACTGGTTGACCTCAGGCAGGAAGGGAAACTATCAGGCAGTCCTCCTTGAAGATCCCATTGTCACCTTCCCAGTGAGCAATTCTTTATATCCTGTTGCCCTGATTCCTTCACTCCCTGAGGAGATCCTCTACAACCCCCAGAGGTTATGGAGAGTATTTACCTGGGTCGACTGGATCTGTCAGATAAACCTCTGAGCAATGCTGATTGGGACCTGTTTGGGTGGGAGGGTCAGAGATATGCAGGGTATGCAGGAGCAATAAAGAGAAGCAAAAGGCAAAGGAGAAAAGGAAAGATATTCCCATCTGAATGCAGAGTTGCAAAGAATAGCAAGGAGAGATAAGAGAGCCTCCCCCAGTGATCAATGCAAAGAAATAGAGGAAAACAATAAAATGGGAAAGACTAGATCTCTTCAAGAAAATTAGAGATACCAAGGGAACATTTCATGCAAAGATGGGCTCAATAAAGGACAGAAATGGTATGGACCTAACAGAAGCAGAAGATATTAAGAAGAGGTGGCAAGAATACACAGAACTGTACAAAAAAGATCTTCATGACCCAGATAACCATGGTGTGATCACTCCCCTATAGCCAGACATCCTGAAATGCAAAGTCAAGTGGGCCTTAGGAAGCATCATTGTGAACAAATCTAGTGGAGGTGATGGAATTCCAGTTGAGCTATTTCAAATCCTCAAATATGATGCTGTGGAAGTGCATCACTCAATATGCCAGCAAATTTGGAAGACTCAGCAGTAGCCACAGTACTGGAAAAGGTGAGTTTTCATTCCAATCCCAAAGAAAGACAATGCCAAGAATGTTCAAACTACCTCACAATTACACTCATTTCACATGCTAGCAAGGTCATGCTCAAAATATTTCAAACTAGGCTTCTACAGTATGTCAACCGAGAACTTCCAGATGTTCAAGCTGGATTTAGAAAGGCAGAGGAATCAGAGATCAGATTGCCAGTATCCACTGGATCATCAAAAAAGCAAGAGAGTTCCAGAAAACATCTACTTCTGCTTCATTCAGTTCAGTTCAGTTCAGTTGCTCAGTCATGTTTGACTCTTGGTGACCCCATGGACTGCAGCACACCAGGCTTCCCTGTCCATCACCAACTCCTGGAGCTTGCTCAAACTCCTGTCCATTGAGTTGGTGATGCCATCCAACCATCTCGTACCCTGTCACCCCCTTCTGCTCCTGCCTTCAAACCCAGCATCAGGGTCTTTTCCAGTGAGTCAGTTCTCTGCATCAGGTGGCCAAAGTATTGGAGCTTCAGCTTCAGCATCAGTTCCCCCAGTGAATATTTAGGATTGATTTCTTTTAGGAGTGACTGGTTTGATCTCCTTGCATTCCAAAGGACTCTCAAGAGTCTTCTCCAGCACAAAAATTCAAAGCATCAGTTCTTCAGTGCTTAACATTCTTTATGGGCCAACTCTCACATCCATACGTGACCACTGGAAAAACCATAGCTTTGATGGGCATTTGTCAGCAGAGTGATGTCTCTGCTTTTTAATATGCTGTCTAGGTTGGTCATAGTTTTTCTTCCAAGGAGCAAGCGTCTTTTAATTTCATGGCTGCAGTCACCATCTACAGTGATTTTGGAGCCCCCCAAAATAAAGTATCTCACTGTTTCCATTGTTTCTCCATCTATTTGCCTTGAAGTGATGGGACTGGAATTCATGATCTTAGTTTTCTGAATTTTGAATTTTAAGCCAACTTTTTATTTTTCTCTTTCACTTTCATCAAGAGACTCTTTATTTCTTCTTTGCTTTCTGCCATAAGGGTGGTATCATCTGCATATCTGAGGCTATTGATATTTCTCCTGGCAATCTTGATTCCAGCTTGTGCTTCATCCAGCCTGGCATTTTGCATGATGTACTCTGTATATAAGTTAAATAAGCAGGGTGACAATATACAGCCTTGACATACTCCTTTCCCAATTTGCAACCAACCTGTTGTTCCATGTTCAGTTCTGACTGTTGCTTCTTGGCCTGCATACAGATTTCTCAGGAGGCAGGTAAGGTGGTCTGGTATTCCCATCTCTTGAAGAATTTTCCACAGTTTGTCGTGATCCCCACAGTCAAAGGCTTTGGCGTAGTCAGTAAAGCAGAAGTAGCTATTTTTCTGGAACTCTCTTGCTTTTTCGATGATGCAGCGGATGTTGGCAATTTGTTCTCTGGTTCCTCTGCCTTTTCTAAATCCAGCTTAAACATCTGGAAGTTCACAGTTCAAGTACTGCTTCATTCACTATGCTAAAGCCTTTGACTTTGTGGGTCACAACAAACTGTAAAGATGAAGAGTTATGTAGAACTGTACCCCCTACATGCACAGCTGCCACTGGGGAGTTTTCTCAGGGTTGGTGGAGGGACTTAAAACAGCAGGTCTGTAAACTCAGCCAAGAAGGGCTCCTTCTCCCTAAGAAAGAACACAGGAACTAGTGGAGATGTAAAAGTCCCAGAGGCATCAGTGGGGAGCAGCAGGGAGACAGAAGTGTCCCCACGGCGAGGACATCAGCGGCCTGGGTCCGAAGTCCACAGCCATCCTGGTGTGGGAGGCAAGTGCCCGCTTCCCACAGACCAGAGGAGGGGACGTTGGGCATTGGGTGTGGGGGTGGGACCCAGCTGGAGAGGACTTGGGATGCTCCGGCCTCAGCTGATCCAACTGTGCTGCCTCTCAGGAGGGTCCACATCCAGGGTCAGACCACTGGGGCTGGGAGACCAGGCTGCCCAGGTGGGAATGAGCCTGGGGCGCTCTTGGCTGACTTGTCACTCGCACCTCTTCCTTGGGGTGGCGCCCTAGGGACAGTGGGGACGGGGTGGGGGGGGCAGGAGGGAGGATCTGCCCCCTGCTGCACTTTGGCCCTGGGCGGGGAAGCAGCAGGTGGACAGCGTTTTCTGGAGTGGGAGGAGGCAAGGTCCAGGATTCACAGAGAAGAGCAGGAGGCCCATGTAGACCTCGACTGAGGTTCTCCACCCAAGACTGGGCAGAGGCGGCCCTGCCAACAGCCAGGGTGTGGCTTCTTCATAGGATGTACTCAAAACCAAGGCCCAGAGTGGGGCTGAGTCTGCACAAAGTTCATAATCGTAGACTTTCACACAACAAAGTGCATTTAGTAATATAAAGCTTATGAAAGTGACGTGTGTCGGAGGAAGCGAGTTATCTGAAGGGAAGCGCGGCTCCACCATAACCAGCCACATGCTTGCTCGTGCAAGCCCATCGTGTCCGACTCTGCGACCCCCGGACTGTGGCCCACCAGGCTCCTCTGTCCATGGGATTCTCAAGGCAAGGGTACTGGGGTGGGTGGCCCTGTCCTCCTTCGGGGGGGGGGTCTCCTCCACTCAGGGGTGGAACCTGCGTTTCTGTGTGTCTTGTGTGAGCAGGTGCCATCTGGGAAGCCCCTGTACATCCACAGGAAAATATGAATACCAAGTATTAAACCCACTCTGCTGGTATTTTAGAGCATTTTAACTTAGTTGAGATAAAACTGTATACATGTTTACAATTATGTCTTTCTCACTAACAGTATAAGAGAAGCATTTTCTTATGTAAGCACCGTTTTTAATGGCTGCTTAAGCAGCATGTGAATGCACTGTTGCTCAAACGCTGCTCTACTTTTTAATGTGTTTATTATTCATCCTTCTATTTGGCTGCGCCAGGTCTTAGCGGGGGCATGCGGGATCTTTCATCTTCGTTGGGGCATGAAGGAGTTTTAGTTTTGACATGTGGGGTCTAGTTCCCTCGAGTCGGGAGTGTGGAGTCTTGGACCACCGGGGAAGCCCTTTCCCTATTATTGATCGTCTAAAGGGGTTCCCGTGCTGCCCTGGTGGCTCAGCTGGTAAAGAACCTGCCTGCAACGTGGGGGGCCTGGGTTTGATCTCTGGGTTGGGAAGATCCCCAGCAGGGATAGGGTGCCCACGCCAGTGTTCTGGCCGGAGAACCCTGTGGACTGTGTAGTCCACGGGTCGCAAAGGCTAGGACACACTGAGCGACTCTCACTTTCAAGTGGCTTATACTTTTTGCTCAAAGGACTGTTAATATGCCCTTTGACATATTTTCAATATTTTGGGTTTTTGTTAGGATAGTTTAGAAAAAGGTAACGGACCAAAGTATAAACACTGTTTTAGGGTTTAGAGTCTTATTGCTGAACTGCTTTCCCAAGAGCCCCACTGGTTTCCTCTCCAGGCAGGACTGGATGAGATCCGCTCTCACCCTCCGTCCTTCGCTGAGGAGCGACCCCTGTGGTGAGCCCAGGGCTCCCCCTCCTGGCCCTCCACTGGCAGGAGGGGGCCGCAGGTGGAGGTGCCTGAGCAGCAAGGCTGCTGGATACGTTTAGTTTCCCTCAGACCCTTGGAAGGCAGGAATGAGAAGAGGCAGTGTTTCTGGGGTATTGAAACTGGGAATGCCAAATGAAAACAGTGCGAGGGAGGGCAGCCGCAGGCGCCTGCAGTGACGTCTGGGTGGGGAACCAGTATGCCACCGGGACTGTCCTGAGCAGGCTCAGTTAGGCTTAGGGTCCTCCCACCCTCCTCCTTGGGCTTCCCCGGTGGCTCGGCGGGCAAGAATCCATCTGCCCATGCAGGAGATGACAGTTCCTTCCCTGGGTCGGGAAAATCCCCTAGGGGAGAAAAATCCCCTTGCAGCATTCTTGCATGGGAAACCCCACAGACGGGGGAGCCTGGTGGGCTACAGTTCACGGGGTGGCAAAGAGTTGGACATGACTTAGTGACTAAACAACGACCTTCCTCCTTAGGAAAAGTGACCACACTTCCTGGGGTCCGAGCAGTGAGGTGCGGTGAGGTGACTGGCCAGTGACTAACCGCAGGCAGCCTGGGACACCCCCTCATCCTCTGCTCTCCTTGCAGTCTGCAATGTCGTTGTGATGCCTGGGCCCGAGCAGCCATCTCGAACCGTGTGGTGGATCCATGTGCTTTTGGCGACCAACACATTGCTGACCGGTCCTGGCAGGACTGCCTCCAGATGGCATTTATGGGAGAGGGAGGTACACAAGCTTGTTTAAGTGGCCACTTCGTGGGGTCTTCTGCCACCTGACTCTTAATCCATTTGTCCAAACTCCTTCAGAGTTTCAAAGTTCTGTGCTGCCAATTCCTTCTCTTGCCTTTGCCACCTCAGGGTCCAGTCCCCGCTGCCGTCACAGTCTGCCATGGGGTCCCCCAAACAGACACGTGGGCGGGGCCAGGTCTCCCCGGGGGGCCTAGAGGAGCTGTCCCCACAGGTCAGCTGCATGGGTCGTGTGGGCCGCACAGTGCGGAACTCCAGCGCTGACACCGAGGTGGTCCCTGCTCCCCTCCAGCTGCCCCCAGGCTGCTCAGCGCGTCGCCGGCCTCTCTCCTGACCCCCCGCTGGGGGCAGAACACGCCCCACAGGACAGTCCCCCCCGGGGGGCCCAGAGCCACCTCCCACTGCTGCCCTGACCACGGGTGGGGTACGGCCCCTCTCAGTCCTTCATTCCGGATTCCCCCCCACCTCCTTTGGCTAACAGGTGGCCCCAGGACCGCCAGGCTCCCGCTCCCTGAACTGGGGTGCACAGAGCAGGGACTCAGGGAAGAGCAGACTGTTTTCTTTCCAGGGTCTGTCTCATCTTCCGACGCCCGGCCCCAGTTTCTCCTCCAAGGGACTCGACACTAGACTTGAAAGGGTGGGAGGCTGGGTGCCCCAGAGGGGCCTAGGGATGGTGGGTGCAGGCGTCAGGAAGAGTGAGGGGAGCAGGGAGCAGGGTTATGGGAGGCGCTCCCCTCCCCCTAAAGGATGCCGATCTAGCCCTTAGGCAGGGGAACCCCCTCTGCAGGTGAGGCGAGAGCCTCCGGTGCGCGCCGGAGGCCCCGGAGGTGTCCCTGGCCCCGGGGCTCGGGGGAGGGCTGTGCCTTCCGGCCGGCAGGAGGGCACGGGCCGCTCCCGACGGCGGCTCAGGGACCCGGGGACGAGGAGGGCGGGGAGGAGGGAGGGGTGAGTCCCACGCGGAAGTCAGGTAGGACCGCTGGGCGGCTCCAAGCCGCACTCGGGTTCCAGGCGGCGCTGGGGCTGCCTCACCTCGAGACCCTCCGACCCTGAGCCCAGCGCGACCACCGGCATGCGGGTGAGTCCGCACGAGGCCACGCCGGACGGGCCCGGCCTCCCGCCCCGCCCGCCCCCGCCCCCTGCAGGCCGGGAGGGGCCGGGAGGGGCCGGAGGGGGTCGTGTTCCCCCGGCGCCCCCGGGACTGGGGCAGGACGGAAGACAGGGCTTGCCTCCGGCGCCGGGAGCCCCGGGAGAGCGGGGTGAGGCGGGGGGCGTGGCCAGCCCCAGGCGCCGAGCCGGGAGCGGGACCCCAGACCCCGCGGCTCTGTCCGGCGGGCAGGGGGCTGGGGAGACCCGGGGTGGCCGGCAGGGCCCTCTGCTCCCTGGGGGTTCTGCCTGGGCCGGGGTGGGAGTCGCGGACGGCTGCTGGATTCGGATTCTGGGGCAGAGCAGGAGAGCATTGGGGAGGACTTCTTCTCTTTCCTCCGCCAGGGAACAGGTCTCGAGGCCGGGCAGCCCGTGGGTGGCCGGGAGGAGACCCGAGCTGAGGTGGAGAGCGAAACCCGCCTCCCCGGCGCCCTCCTCCGGGCGCTCCCAGGTGTGGGCCAGGCAGGCGGCCTCGCACTCCGCCTAGGCAGTTCCAGGGCCTGGTCCCCAGGCCAGCCCTGTGCTGGGGGGAAGGGAGCCTGGGGGGGAGGAAGGGGCTGGGGGGAGGAAGTGAGGGTGGGGGGCCTGGGGCTGGGGGTGGGGGTGGGGAGGGAGCTAGGGCTAGAAAATCAGCCTTTGGGCAAAGAGACGCAGCCTGCAGAGAGCTGGGCCCGAGCAGGGTCTGAGCATCCTCTTCCCCTGCCCAAATCGCTTCTACTTCCCACTCCTGCCCCGCCCCCGGCTGCATTCCAAGCTCCACCACCACCTGTGCAGCCCTGTGGTCTCAGTTCAGTTCAGTCGCTCCGTTGTGTCTGACTCTTTGTGACCCCATGGACTGCAGCATGCCAGGCCTCCCTGTCCATCACCAACTCCCGGAGTTGGCTCAAATTCATATCCATTGAGTCGGTGATGCCATCCAACCATCTCAACTTCTGTCTCCCCTTCTGCCTTCAATCTTTCCCAGCATCAGGGTCTTTTCCAATGAGTCAACTCTTCGCATCAGGTGGCCAAAGTATTGGAGTTTCAGCTTCAGCATCAGTCCTTCCAATGAGCACCCAGGACTGATTTCCTTTAGGATGGACTGGTTGGATCTCCTTGCAGTCCAAGGAACTCTCAAGAGTCTTCTCTAGCACCACAGTTCAGAAGCCCTCTGGCCTAGCTTCTGCTAACTCCTGGTCTTACTTCCTGGCCTTTTATACTTCTTGCCCTTTATACTTCTGCAGATCTGAAGTGATGAGTACTGAGTCTCCATGCTATCAAGTCCCTGAGTCTCTGTAGCAGGTCCTTGGACACCAGTTGTGCGCTGCCCCTCAGGCCCTGTCCACACTACCGGGGCAAGCTCTGGGTTACCTCCCCTGCCAAGCAGATACCTGCCTCTCCAGGTCCGTGTCCACTCACACTGGGCACTGCCCGTGAGGGCTGCACACACAGCAGGCCGCGTCTGGGATGGATGCCCAGACAGACATGTGTCCTGACAAATGAGACAGATGGACAGTGGGAGGCATGGTGGGAAGGAGGGGCCGAAGGGAGGAGGGAGGCAAATGACAGGACTTGGAAGACACGGAAGCCGGGATTTGCCTGGCAGCCCAGTGGTCAGGACTTGGAGCTTCTGCTGCAGAGTGCACTGGTCTGATCCCTGGTTGGGGGGGTGAGCTCCTACATGCTTCACGGTGTGGCCCCCAAAAAGATGAGGAGACAGAGCCAGGAGGGGCATCGCAAGTGTGGGCAAGTCTCTCCATATCTGAGCTTGGTGGTGGGGGCGGGCGGGTCCCTTTGCTGGGTGATGAAACCACCGCTTGCTGATAGTGCCTAGCCAGGAGGGCATGGAGTGCTGGCTGGGCTGTGGTGTGACCCTAAGCCTGAGGCAGGCAATGGATGGTGGGGGGAGGCCCCTGCCTGCTGCCGGCAGCTGGGGTGATGTCGTGTGCTCCGGGTAGCCTGCCTGGCCAGGAGGGTTGGGAGCTGGGTGGCAGGCACACCCACACAGCAGTCCCCTTGCCCTGCCGGGGACCTGCAAGCTGCCTGGGGATGGATAGACAGAGTGGGTCACCAGCCCTGGCCCCCACTCCTGGGCTGCTCTCCCAGGGAGCTTCAGCCTCTAAAGAAGTCAAGCAGGCAGTGGATGGGTCGACTGGGGCTCTGGCCTGGACTCAGTGCTGGGCCTGGCCCACTGCGTGCATGGCCTGCAGGGAGTGGGGAGCCCCAAGGGAGGACAACGAGAGCCGGGTGCCTGGAACCTCCCCTGCCCATGGGCACAGACTTGCTGGGGACCTGCGTGTGGTGGGGCTGGGGCCGCCAAGGCCAGGCAGGCCTAGGGAGCCTCTGGTCCTGCCTGGGGTCTGGGGGCCTGATGGGTGGGGACAGCGGAACTCCCAGATACCTCGTCTCAGGTGTACCAAGCAGTCTGGTTGGCTGGAGGTGGGGGTGACTTTAAGGGAACCTGGTTCTAGTCCATGAAGGCCTCTCTCTCTGGAGGACGGGTGGGCAATGGACAGCCTGATCCTGGAGCCTGGGGCCCGGGCAGGTGGCCTGGGGATGGGGCCTCTGGGCACAAAGCGTGTGGGCACCAGACGTCCGGACGCTGAGTGCAGGGTGGCTCGACAGGACGGGGCAGGACTCAGAGCTGGCTGCTCCTGTGCCTGCCGGCCCTTTCCCTGGGGGGGCCAGGTCATGACCTGGGGGCAGGGCTGTGTCCCTGTGCTGTGGCCAGAATCAATGATGGGGGTCATTGCCCTTGGGACCCCTCTGGTCCAGGTCACACAGCAGCCTCCAGGGAAGGCTGACTCCCCTTTTCCAAGAGGCTCTGGGTAATGCCCCAAAGTCATATGATGTCTTTGGGGAAAGACAGCTGCCCCAGCCTCATTCTGGGGCCACTTGAGGGTTAGCCTCCTGCTGCTGCCTTTGGGAGTCCCTCAGGGATGGTCCTCCCCAGGCTCTGTCCTCCTGTCTGGATCCCTTTGCCTTCCCTCCCCGCCCGGGAACCCCATCTCCCCGCCCAGGTGCCCCATCTCTCTGCCTGGGGACCCCATCTCCTCACCCGGGGACCCCATCTCTCCACCCTGGAGTCCCATCTCCCCACTCCAGGTACCCCATCTCTCCACCGAGGTACCCTGTCTTCCCGCCCTGGGGACCCCATCTCCCCACCCTGGGGCCCCATCTCCCTGCCCCAGGGACTCCGTCTCCCAAGCTGGGACACTGTCTTCCCGCCGCTGGTCCTGCCCACTCTTCAGCCTCAGGCTCATGTGAGGAAGCCTCTCTTTTCAGCCTCTGTGGGCCTGTCGGCTGGGGACCCTCAGAGGGTCATCCTGCAGGGGGCCTGGCCCAGCAAGCATAACCCTCCCCCTGGGTCTGAGGTCGAGTGCGTGAGGACCCATTTCACTCACGAATTTGTCCAACATGACGCTTAGCTCCTACAGTGGGCAAGTCACAGAACTGGCTGCTGGTGACAGAAATGCACTGACGTCGCTCATCCCCATCTACGTGAGACCTGACTCCCTTGGCTAAGGCAGGCACCTCAGCCCAGAGCACACACACACCCTCAGCCTGAGAAGGCGGCTTTCTCCTCTGGCCCCAACCCCACTGCAGGTCCGAGGGCTGCAGGCGGTGGGGGGTTGGAGCTGGGGCAGAAGGGGGCAGACCTGCAGGAGAGGGTGACTGCTCCCCAGGAAGGGGGTGCAGAGGGCCAGGCGGGGGCTGCACCGGGGCACGAAGATCCTGGTGTCCCGTGCCCTGGAGCTGGCCATTTTGTGGCTGAAACAGAGAGGAGGGAGGGGGCAGACCCAGGCCTGGTTCTGGACCCAGCAGTTCCGAGTGTGTCTGGGGGTGGGGATTTGGGATCAAGTCCCGGATTTAGCGAAACAAAATAAAAAACAGGTCCCCAGTAAGCTCAATTTCACACAAACAACAGTAATTTTTTTTTTTTTAGTATAAGTCTGTCCCATGCAATAATTGGGACATACTTACACTAAATGGTATTTATTGTTTATCTGAAATTCAAATGTGATGGGTGGCCTCTGTTTTCTCTGGCAGCCCTCAAGGGCAGACTGGCTGGAGCAGTCCAGTGAGGCTTCCTGGAGGAGGCAGGAATGTGCCAGGGAGGAGGAGGGGAGCTGCGGAGGGAGCCGCAGGGCGGAGGCTGGGGCAGGAGCACAGGCGGCGATGCCAGGGGTGGGGGGTGGCGCCCAGGGGCGATAGTGGGTGGTGGGCTGGCGGTGGGCCCACGGTGGGGTGGGGAGCCACTAGGCCCTTCAAGGAAAGCAAGGGGCTCCAGGCTCTCGGTGCCCCCAGGCTTCCTGTCCCTCCGGGGCCCCGTGCTCCCTGGGGAGCTGCTGGCAGGGACACGGCTGGGGGCCCTCTCACTGAGCACACGGCGGCCAGCCCTTTGCTGGCCTGCAGGATGCTGCCCGAGTTGCATCAAGCCCCCCAAGGCCGGGAGAGGTGGGCTCTTGCCTGAGGGCACACAGCCTCGCTACCTGCTGGACTCTTCGCTCTGGAGGCGGTGTCTCCCTCCACCTTGGCCCCGGGGCTCCCCCCCCCCCCCCCGTGCCTGCCTGACTGTCTGCCCTGGCCCCCATCTTCTGTGTCCCCCACCCCCTTCAGCCCAGTGGCTCGTCCAGAGAAGTGGCCCTGGGTCACTCTGTCTCAAGCCCTCTGAGCCTGCTGTTTGCTCTTTGAGAATCGGTGAGGACTCAAGACACCCCCTCCCACCTGATGCCAGTCCCAGGGCTTTCTGCTCCCCTGCTCCTGTGTGTGCTTAGTCGCTGGACCCTGTACGTCCCCGTGGACTGTAGCCCCCCAGGCTCCTCTGCCCATGGATTTCCCAGGCAAGAGTACTGGAGTGGGCTGTTGTTTTCTACTCCAGGGGATCTTCCTGACCCAGGGGTGGAGCCCGTGTTTCCTGCATTAGCAGGCAGATTCTTTACCACTTTGCCACTTGGGACTCCTACTTGTGCAGTTTTTGCAAGTCTGTAAGTTTTCCCGAAATGTCACAGAGACAGTGCAGGGTCTGCTGTGCCCGCTGCCTGGGGCGCTGGTGCAGATGAAGAGCCTGACACTGCCTGGACTCACGCCGCCTGCTTTGCCGAGTGTGTCGAGCAGGCCCCCCGCGGCATCATCGCCACGCCCCCATCCCGTCTGTGATGGTCTCTCTGTCCCCCGTGTCCTTGGCCACCTGACTCTGCGGGGGTCTGCTCGCCGGGGGCTCTGGTGGAAGTCCCTCTGCCACCTCCTCCTGCTGAGATGGGGCTGCAGGCTTTCGGGACCACACGCTGCTGCATCCCATCACCCAGACAGTCATCTCCTGGGCTGGGCGCCTCTGCCAGGTCTCTCCTCTGTCAAATGACTCTTTTCCTGTTTCACACTTTCTTCATTAGTCACCGAGTCCAGGCCACCCTCAACAGTGAGGATTTCACCTTCCGGAGGGAGGAGCAGAGAAGAACATGGGTCGTTTGTTAGTGAAAGTGAAAGTGTTGGTCACTTGGTAGAGTCTGACTCTTTGCCACCCCATGGACTGTAGCCCCCCAGGCTCCTCTGTCTGTGGATTTCCCAGGCATGAACACTGGAGTGGGTAGCCATGCCCTTCTCCAGGGGATCTCCCTGACCCAGGGTTGAACCCAGGTTTCCTGCAGTGCAGGCGGATCCTTTACTGTCTGAGCCTCCAGGGAAGCTCCGTGTCGTTCATTGGTGCTGCCATAACGGTTGACCAAGAGTCAGGGAGACTCAGAAGCTGTGCACCGTTCGCTTCCTCCTGAAGGTTCTGCCCCTGGTTTTGGTGTCCGTCCGTCTGTCTCGCTGTCTGCCCTGCACCGGTCGCTCCGGCACAGCTCTCACTGGACTTACTTTTCGGAAACTCGGTGCCGTGTCACACTGACCCCCAGCGCCCCACATGCAGCTTTGTCCCTCGTGTTCCTCTTGCATGTGGTCACAGTACTGTGCTTGCATCCCTCTGCCTACCGATAAGAAGTGGACAGAAGTGTTAGGCGCTCAGCTGTGTGTGACTCTTTTCAACCCCATGGACTGTGGCCCTGAGGGTCCTGACCATAGGACTTCCCAGACGAGAATACTGGAGTGGGTCTCCATCTCCTTTTCCAGCGGGTCTTCCTAACCCAGGCCTCAAACCCGAACGGCCTGTGTCTCCTGCATTGGCAGGCAGATTCTTTACCACTAGCGCCACCTGGGAAGAAAACTGATGAGAGTTTGGATTATTTCCACAATTTTGGTTTGAAAGATGCTTGCCTGAGCACCTTTGTCTGTCTCCAAAGGGGGCTGGGCCAGGGGGCAGGTCTGGGAGGCTTCTCACATTCAGGCGCTCGCAGCCGCCCGCGGGGGCCCTGCTGAGTCACCCGGGCTTTTGTTTGTCACTCATATAGCTTCTTTTCCACATTGTATGATTCTCAGGTGATTCACAGCATTATGTTACGTTCAGTGTTTTTAGATCACCTGGGTTTTTTTTTTTGGTCGCAGTGTGCTTGCAGGGTCTCAGTTCCCTGACCAGGGGCTGAACTCGGGCCCGGCGGTTAAAGCGCCAAGTCCTAACCACTGGGCTGCCAGGAACTCCTCACCTGGACAGTTAACACCGTCTGACCGTAAAATGTTTGCTGCCAAGTGGGTGGACGGTGGCGCCTCCTTGGTCACCTAACCTGCATTTTCCAAACGGTTTTCGCATTCGAGTTCCAGGTTTTCCCCTTCTGGGCGCTCCTCCTCTGTGAAGTGTCCATTTGCATCTTTGGCCCATTTTAACTCGGCTGCCTGCCTTTTCTCATGAATTTGGGGTGCTCTGTGTATGTTTCCAAACAAACCTTTGCCAGCCATTTGTGCTGCAGCCTCAGTGTGCACATAACCCCACCGGAAACCACCCCTTTGGTGCTGGAGCACCCAGCCTGGGAGGCGCTCTCCTGTGGCAAAGAGTGCCAGCCTCTGTTCTGTCTGCGCTTGATCCCCAGGGGGAAGAAAGTCTCCGGATCCTGGTGCCTACTGAGGGTGAAAGCCTTCCGCTGATGGACGTCAGTACCTGGGAGGTGAGCCTCTGTGAGCCCCTCCTGGGCTTGGTCCCATCCCCCACGCCCTGCACCTGGCCTGCCCTGGTTGCCAGCCCCAGGCCCCATGCTTCTCTCCTCTAGACCGAGGCCCCTGAGCTGTGGGACTATGTCCTTGTGGTCGATCGTCGCACCCAGAGAAACCCCGGGCAGGTCCAGCGGCAGCGGCAGTTCCTGGAAGAGCTTGAGAACCAGGGCTTTCGCTACAAGGTGGGCGGGCTGAGGGCCCTGCCTGGGTGCAGCGGTCACAGGGGCTGGATGGGTCCCAGGAAGGAGTCTGGGGAGGTTGCCTGTGGCCTCATGCCAGAGTTGGAGGGGACGAGTATTGGCCTTGGATGAAGGGGGAGGGTCCCAAGGTGGAGCAGAGAGTCCCATGCTGCCTCCAACCCTCAGGCAATGGAGGACCAGGAGAAGGAGTTCTTTGGGATCCGAGCTGACAACAGGATCTTTGACCGGTACCTGAGACTTATGGAGCCCGAGGATACTGTCCCCAGAGGGAAGCTGTCCAGGCCAACTTCCATCCGAGCCACCAACAGGTGAGAGGCTAGCCCACAGCGGGGCCAGGAGGACCCCTGCCCACCTACATGGTGGTCCGGACAGGCAGCAAGGCTCCGAGGTGTGGCCCCGGGGCAGAGGCCACAGGGGGCAACCCTCTGTGCCTTACTCACCACGTCTGTAATACTGGAAAACGTGCTTGAAGGTTACATCTGTGACTGTGTCCCCAGATACAGACAAGAAGCCAGCCTTAAAGGGTGGGTAGCATTTGGAGAGGCCGGGAGGACTCTCCCAGCTGTCCCTCCTGGGTTCTGAGGTCGTCTCCCTGGATTCAGTCTCCACTTCTTTTCTCCAGACCGAATGCCCTTCTCTGGACATCTGTCCCTGCCTCCCAGGCACCCTACACCTCCTCTCTCTCTGCAGGAACCTGCTTCTCCCCACTCTGATCCTTTAGCTCACCAAGGCAGTCCACCTGCCCTCCCCACAGCCCGCCTCCAGCACCTTCCTGGTCCTAGCCCCAGTCCTCTGAGCTCACCTGGGGCCAGTCAGGGAGGTCAACAAAGAACACTCTGGGAGTTTGGATATGAGGCAATGGAGGGGGACTTCCTGTGAGCTCAGGAGGACTGGCTGGTTTGGAAGGACACATGAGTACAGGCACCTTGTTGGGGCCTGGAAGGAGCAGGCTGTGGGGAGGGCCCTGGGACACTTGGGGGGCTGTGCCTCAAAGGAGGGTGTTCCAGAGGAGCAGGACTCTATAGTCAGATGCCTGGATGTGCCACTTCCTGGCTGTGTGGCCTTGGCCAAGTTACCGTCTCTGAGTTTCAGTCTCCCGTAGGCAAAATGGCTCACAGGGGTGTAAAGAGGATTTATTTGTGCACATAAAGGGTGTGCTCTGAACATGTTGGGGTTCCAGGTGGGAGGTGTGATTGGAGGTGGGGAATCCGGGAGGATGCTGGACGGCCAACTGTAGGGCTGAGCACTGGGGCCCTGGGATGAGACACCACTCTGAGGGAGGCCCACCCTGCAACCACGGTGCAGCTGGACCCTGGGAGGATTCTAGGAGGTGCGCTCCCAGATGAGTCCTGGATTCTGGGCTCTGGGCAGGCAGTCCCGGCTGGTGGTCTGGGGGCTCTGCCAGGATGAAGAGGGGCCTGGGACCTGGCCAGACAGAGGACCGTCCTGAACCAGCTCTTGTGTTCTAGAATCCGAATTGTCGACTTTGTCCTGAACAGCAAGACGGCAGCGGGTGGTAAGGACTAGATGGGCAGGTGGCCTGTGCCGCAGCCCTCCAGGAGGGGCATCGCATGGGGAGAATGGGACAGGGTCCTCCCTCATCCCCGCCCCTTCTGACCCGAGAACCCCTGTGACCACCAGACACGCTGCAGGATTTGGTGAAGGATGGGGTCTTTGAGGCCGGGTTCCCCCTGCACAAGGTGAGGAGTGGGCTGCCTGGGAGAGGCCCTGAGGGCAGGACTTGAGGCAGGAAGCTCTCACTGTACCTCACCTGTGCCCAGGGCGAGGAACACCTAAAGAAGAAATGGGCCCGGTGGAGAAGCATGTTCCAAAAGCAGCCAATTAGTGACATCAGGTACTACTGCCCTGGTGGGCACACCTGCGTCCTGGCAGGCAGGCTGCCCCTCTGTAGATACACCCATGCCTCCAGCAAACAGCTGTCTGGCGAACCATTTAGACACACGTGTAGATGCCCTCAGTACATCCTTGCCCCCAGCATGGCGAGCTTCACCCGGGCATTGGCGGTGGACAGTCACCCCTGGTGGGAGTGGCCCTGACGGGACACTGTGCCCGCAGGGACTACTTTGGAGAGAAAGTGGCCCTGTACTTCGCCTGGCTCGGCTGGTACACCTACATGCTGGTGCCCGCCGCAGTGGTGGGCCTCATCGTCTTCCTGAGCGGGTTTTCCCAATTCGAAGCCAGCCAGATCAGGTGGGCGGGGCCAGGGAAGGGGCGGGACTGAAGCTGAGGGTAGGGTGGAGTCAGGGAAGGGGCGGGACTGAAGCTGAGGGTGGGCGGAGTCTGGGAAGGGGAGGGACTGAAGCTCAGGGTGGACGGGGGACGGGGCGGGCCTTAAGTGGAGGTGGGCGGAATCAGGGGTGGGGCTTGCCTGAAGCGGAGGGTGGGGCGGGGTCAGAGAAGGGGAGAGACTAAAGCTGAGGGTGGGCGGGGCCAGGGGTGGGGTGGGACTGAAGCTGATGGTGGGCGGGGCCAGGGAAGGGGCGGGCCTGAAGCAGAGGTGGGCGGAGTCAGGACGGGGCTTCGAGGAGAGGCCCCCGAGGGTCCACAGCCAAGTGCTGCGGCCGACCCAGCCCCGCGCCCTCAGCAAGGAGATCTGCAAGGCCCACGACGTCTACATGTGCCCTCGCGGCGACCACAACCGCAGGTTCCAGCGGCTCTCGGACACCTGCGCCTATGCCAAGGTTGGCACGGGTGGGGGGCCCTGCGGCCGCTGGCCCGGGAGGCGGGCCAGCAGGTCCTCCGCGGAAGGCGAGGCCTGGGCCGGGGGCTGAGGGGAGGCCGCCCCGGGCCCACGTGCGCCTCCCCGCAGCTCACCCACCTCTTCGACAACGAGGGCACCGTGCTGTTCGCCATCTTCATGGCCCTCTGGGGTGAGTCGCACGGACCTGGGCCCTCTGGGCACCTCCCGTAGAGGGGACATGCCCCTGAGGCCGCTGCTTTCTGCCGCAGCCACCGTGTTCCTGGAGCTGTGGAAGCGGGAGCGAGCGCGAGTGGTCCTGCGGTGGGAGCTGTACGGCTGGGACGAGGACCAGGTGAGGCTGAGCCGGCGGCCGTCTCGGGCCCTGAGGCTGCCGAGTCCGAGGGGTTCCACGTCCCAGGGGTTCCGTGTCCGAGTGGGTTCAATGTCCAAGGGGGTCTTGTGTCTGAGGGGGTCCTCTGTCGGAGGGAGTCCCAGGCCTCAGGGGCTTCCGCGTCAGAGGCAAGTCGGGTGCCTTCCGCAGGAGGAAATGGCCCTGGGGCTCATCAACTGCCAGGACTACCAGCCGCGGCTGTACCAGCACTCCTACCTGCGGAGCACCGTCATCCTCCTCCTGTCTCTCCTGATGGTACTCCTGGGCTCCCACGGCTGGGCTGGAGAGCAGCTCCGGCGCCTCCCTGAGCCCCGCCCATCCTGCCCCAACCCCAGATCTGCCTCATGATCGGTGTGGCCCACGCCCTGGTGGTCTACCGAGTCCTAGCTGCCGCTCTCTTCAACTCGGCCTTGCCCTTCCTGGGGGAGCAGGTGACCACGGCTGTGGTGGTGACCGGGGCCCTGG
Organism: Antilocapra americana; assembly: GCA_007570785.1. Taxonomy (NCBI): domain Eukaryota; kingdom Metazoa; phylum Chordata; class Mammalia; order Artiodactyla; family Antilocapridae; genus Antilocapra; species Antilocapra americana. The sequence goes on along the minus strand of ML664187.1, from coordinate 243,339 downwards.
TTCACTATGTGATCATCCTCATCATGACTAAGGTAGGGGTCGGGGCAGGGGAGAGTACGGGGCAGGGGGTGCTCTGCCCAGGTCCAAGGTGAGCCCTGTCGCCCCTCCTGCAGATCAACAAATATGTGGCCCTGAAGCTTTGTGACTTTGGTGAGAGGAGGGCTTCTGGAGGGGAGGGGAGGATTCAGGGTGGGGGTCTTGGAACCCTGGGGTGGGGAAATGGGGCCCATGAGAGGCCAGGGCATCTGGCCTGGGAGACAGGTGAGGGTCCCAGGTGACCCTGAGTTTTTAGGCTATGGACAGGCTGGTTGTGGGCTGTCACTGGGGTGAGCGATGGGGGAAGGATGGCACACATCTTGTTCCAGAGAAACCCAGGACCTTCTCAGAGCGAGAGAGCAAGTTCACCATCAAGTTCTTCACTCTGCAGTTTTTCGCTCACTTCTCCTCCCTTATCTACATCGCCTTCATCCTGGGCAGGTAAGGGCCACCGGCTCTCACACACCTCCCTCTAACTTATTTCTCCCCTCCTTGAAAATGGAAACACATGTTTTTTTTTTTTCAATTTTTAAAATAAATCAAGCTCAGAACACATGGAAACCTAATACAGAAATATGTGATGGAATCACACAGTCGACCCCCAACTGTCCAGTTCATGTCCCCAGAGATGACACTGTTTGTTGCATCTCCCCAGATATTTTTACACATTTAAGTACACACAGATACACCTATTATAAAATTTTTATGTATTTGTTCTGGCTGTGCTGTGTCTTTGTTGCTGTGCACATGTGATGATCTGGGGCTGCTCTCTTAGTTGCGATGTGAGGGCTTCTTCTTGCCGTGGCTCCTCTTGCAAAGCGTGGGCTCCAGGCACACGGGCTTCAGTACCTGCGGCGCACCAGCTTTGCAGCCCTGTGGCGGCGCTTGGAATCTGCCTGGACCAGGGATTGAAACTGTGCCCCCTGCATTGGCAGGCAGATTCCCAACCACTGGGACACCAGGGAAGTCCCAGATACACCTATTGACATAAGTGGTTTGTCACGTAAATTATCCTCTCCGCCTTACCCTGAAAACACGCAGTAGGTATCTTCCATGTCCGCATGGGTGGTGAGGCTTTGTTTCTAAAACCGTACGTGAGCATTCCTTTGAGAGATGTCCTTGCATTTATTCAAGCATTTCAGTGGGTGGACATTTGGGTTTATTCCAGTTTTGAGCTTTGTAAGCCAAGTGGCAGTGGGCATCTCATGTGCCCGGCGCAGGCACACACTTCCCCTCGCCTTCCAAGTTAGTGAAGTCAAGCTTTTTGATTCAATCCACAGACATCTTGTCTTTTCGGAAAAAAAGGATTGCTCCACGTGCTCTCTGTGCTTGCTCAAACTTTGTAAGTTGCATTGCTGTTGTTCTGTCGCTAAGTGTGTCTGAGACTTTGTGACCCCATGGACTGCAGTGCGCCGGGCCTCCCTGTCCTTCGCCGCTTCCTGGAGTTTGCTCAGACTCATTAACCCCAAACTCTCTAGGGGAACTTTAAAAACAGAAAACTCCTCCCAGTTCGTTCAAAGACGTCGTGAGGTCCTTGGAGAGGCCTTCCCGGCATCCGTCCCCTTGTCTCTGGGCTTTGCTTGGCCTTTCCTTCCTGGAGAGCCCATCCCTCTCTGCCAGGGAGGACCCCGGGTTTCCCAGCGGCTTCCTGAGAAAGGGTACGTGGGAGATCATCTGTGCTGAGTTCCTCTTTATTGAGATCGTGACCGAGCAACTGCTAGAGAGAGGATGCTGAGTTGGAAACGGCTTTCCTCAGACTCAAGGGACAGCTTTGTTGGCTCCCAGGGCTCTGTTCCACGGGCCTAACGTCAACGCAGCTCCGACTCTGCATCTCCTCACTACTCTCCATCTCCAGAAACTTCTCAGCAGCGTGAGTTGGTGGTTCTTTTTCGTTCCACGTTGCTTCTCTCTCCTCCACATACTAACTTTTCTCCCTCTACTGGATGATCTCCACATCACACAAACATGCCATTGTATTTCTTTCGAAAGTCCTTCTCCCTGTCGTGTCCAGTTTCTGGTTCTCCCTAGCTCGTGCCTCTCCCTCCCCACACCGAGGCCGCCTCTGGCCGCCGACTTCTGCCCTTCTCCTGGCCTCTGAAGAGCACTGGACCCAGAACTCTGGTCCCTCGGTCCCCGCTTTTACCTTGCTGCCTCTGCCCCTGCCCTGCCCTGTCTCCTCCATAGCCTTCAGCTCCTGCACTGGCCAGGTGTGTGGAATCAACGCTGATCAAGTGGAAACAAGTTCCTAGGGCCTTGGGTCCTTCCGTTCTGAGTGATTTTCTGGTGTGTCTGATAGCCCCCTCCTTTGGTTCCCTCTCTTCCCGTCTGGGAAATTCTTTTGGTTTGGAAATTGGATCTGAATTGGTCATCCAATTTTCTTCGCTTTTTCCTTCCATCCTTGTCCCAGTTTCTCAGAATTTCTCTATTGAGTGCGTCACTTCTGCCTATGCTCTTAATTTCAGAGTGCTTGTTTGGACGTTTCAGGCTCTTTACGGCCTCCCCTTCACGTTACCTGGACGCCGGGGCTCTTGTCTGAGGACGTTGCCTCCTTTTCTTCTACTCTGGTGTTGCTTTTGTTCCTTCTGTGTTTAGGCGCTTCTGTCAGCTGGTCTCTGACTCCAGTGTCAGGGCCTCCTTAGGAGGCTTTTATTCTTGGACACGCGTTTTTAGTTGAGAAAGTCGCGTGCCAGTGTGCTGTGGACCACGTGTCTCCTGGTGGGGCCTCCTGCTCTGGTCATCCCCACAGGGGAATCCCTGGTGTCCTGCCTGGAGAAAGGAGGATGCCCTTGGTATGCTGGGAGCCCCGCTGTGGAAGGGACAGCACATGGTCTTGGTGTCCACTGGCTCAACCCTGAGATCTGAGTCTTTGGTTATTCAACCCCCAGAAGTGTCTCTGTCTTTTCGCTTGTGTGGGGGGATTAGAGATCAGAAAGGAGGCCCAGGGGTTCAGCTGGGCCTGCGTCCCACCCAGCGGGTGCCCCCAACCCACAAAGGAGCGTCCCATCCAGTGGGTGCCCCCAGCCCACCAGAGGGGCGTCCCACCCAGCGGGTGCCCCCGACCCACAGAGGGACGTCCCACCCAGTGGGTGCCCCTGACCCACAGAGGGACGTCCCACCCAGAGGGTGTCCCAGGCCCACCAGAGGGGCATCCCATTTAGCGGGTGCCCCCGACCCACAGAGGGACGTCCCACCCAGCGGGTGCCCCCGGCCCACAGAGGGCCGTCCCATTTAGCCGGTGCCCCCAGCCCACAAAGGGCATCCCAGCCAGCGGGTGCCCCCGGCCCACAGCGGGGCCCGAGTCCTGGGTGCTCCAGGCTGAGGCGCGGCTGCCGGCTGTTAGGATGTCAGCCCCTCAGGTTCAATCCAGCACGATGTGTTGAGTGGGCTGCAGGCCTCTCCAGTTCCCTCCCAGCTCTGAGGTGATGCCAGGCTGTGGGTGTCGGTAGTCAGCCATTTTGATTGAAAGTTGGGGTGCACATTCACGTTGAGATGAGCATTGCCAAAGCAACTGCCAAAGGCACTGTGGTGACTCAGAGACGCGCTGTGCGTGCGCACACCCCTGCTGATGTGACGAATGAAGGCTTCTCATCTCTCAAGGTGCCTTATTAAAACTTATTAGTGAGAATCCAGCTTCTTCCCAAATATTTATGGGTCATTAAATTTCCTTTTCTATAAACTGTTCATATCATCTGAGCATTTTCATAATCTCAAATGGATTCTCTTTTGACTTTATCAGTTTCTTAAAATCATGTCATATTTTACTTTGCTTCTTATTTGACCATTTCTTTGTCGAATAGCTCTTTATTTTTCCTGTTGTTTCCAGCTGCCTTCCCCCCCTTGCCTGTCTTTATCATATAAAGGTTATCCAGCCCCTCTGTGTCACACTGTTTATTGCATGGAGTCCCTTTCTCCACGGGACCCTCCTTGGGAGCCCTGCCTTTTCCCACACTGGGCTGGTTGCTCTCCACGGCTCCTGTGTATCTGTTTTCTTGGGACTTCCGATGCTGCTTTCCTGGGTTAGGACCATCATTTCTGGATTCCCAAGCCTCCTTCTTTCTTGATTTTTGCCTTCATTTATTCTGAGAAGGTCTATCGGAGAGGTAAATTTTCTCAAGGTGTCATGTGCTACCCTGGCACATAACTGACATGGCTGGGCAGAGAACTCTAACTTCAAAACAGCTTTCCCTTCTAGAACTTCAGGCACGTTGCTCCGTTGTCTCTGAACACGCAAAACAGATGATGAAAAGTGTGCAGAAGATCCGAGTCTGTGTTTCCCTAGTTGACCTAGATTTTTTTCCCTCTAAGAGAGGGATCTTCTGTTTAAAATTAGGATCTTCTCTTTAAACAGGGGGACAGCCTCGGGGTGAGCCTTTTCTTTATTCACTGTACTGGGCAGCTGTTGGCACCTTCCAATGAAAAAGCCATGTCCTGCTTAAGCGCACTGAATTCTCTTCTTTCTAACCTCAGGCTTCTAAACAGAGCTCCCCTTGCTTTCTCTTTATGTGACTCAGGTCCCCTTGGCTGTGTCCTCTGTGCTTCCTGTCTGTTTCCCCCCATAGCCCGCCTCTGTCTTTACACGCCACACCTGGAGAAAGTTCTTTCACCTTGTCTTTTTTGTCTTCTGCTGTGTCCTTCTAAGTTTAAGAATTTCAAGACAGAGTCTTAATTTTCAAGAGATTTTAGTCTTTTGTTATCCTACTTGTGTCCTTTTCTTCTTCCCGTAGATACAGTACTTTTTTGAAGACATCAATGTTCTTTTTTCCCTGTAAGTTTTTTTCTTTGACATATTTGTTTGGCTGTACCACGTCTTCGTTTCGGCCTGTGGGATCTAGTGCCCTGACCAGGGATTGAGCCTGGGTCCCTGGGACTGGGGGATTGGAGTCCTAGCCGCTAGGCCACCAGAGAAATCCCATTTCCGCTCCTCATCTCACTTCCTAAAGGGTCCATCTTCCTGTTCCTTTGCAGCAGTCTTTCTCTGTCGTACAGCTCCTTTTACTCATGACTGAAGATTTGCAGCCCTCCACTGACTTTGGATAACGAAGGACTCAGTTGATTTTCCCTGGCAGGATGGGATACGTCCTTATAATAGTAGCTCACGTCACGGACACTCACACATTCTACCCTAAGTCATGTTCATCAACTCTAATCCGCACAACAGGCCTACGGGGTGGGGACTCTAAACCCCCTTTCACAGATGGGTTGATGGAGAGTTTAGAAACTTCTCAGGGCCGTGTAGCCGGCAGGTGGTGGAGCAGACGAGGCCCCACTCTGGTCCCGTCTGTGCCCCGTCCCTGCACGCTGCGCTTCTGGGTGAGGGAGGCGAGAGCCTAGGCAATCTCGTGCTCCTCTGAAGGCAGCTTCTTCTTGTTACGAGGTTTATCAGTACGTTTCTTCCTGGTCCCCGTCCCTCACGCCTTGCTCAAAAAGGCCTCCCCTTCCTCCACATTAAAAATGTGTTCAGCCGTGACCGCCCTTATGCTGATGGTGTCGCGTTTGTAGACACTCAGGTCTTTGACCCGCAGGAACTGGCTCTGCTGCAAGGGGGCACAGGGGGAAGCTTGTTTTGTTTCCAGGTGACAGCCAGCGGTCCCAAGCCGTCTGCTGACTGTACCGTTACCACCGCCATCTTCTGCACATACCAAGTCCCATCATTCACTTGAGTGTTTTGGTCGTTCTGTGAACTCTGATCATTTTAGTCCAGTATCTTCCTGTGTAATCATTACTCTGTTACACTTTACTATCAAATAGGACTAGCATTAATTTTCTTTTTCTCTTCTTTTTCACTTTTTCTTTTTTGTAGTTATTTACATGTTTATTCTTCCAGGTGAACTTTAATTTTTGTCATACTCCATCAAAATTCTGTGGGATTTCCCTTAGGATTGCAAGGGAACTATATATTCTTTTAGGGAGAACTGACATACATACGATATGAATTTTCTTTTACCACAACTTAGTAGCTTTAAACAATACACATCACGTACAGTTCTAGACGCCAAGTCCAAAAAGGGTCTTGATGGACTAAAATTAAGGTGTCACCAGGGCTGTGTTCTGTCCGGAGACCCTCGGGGAGAATCCATACTGTTGTTCTGTTCAGCTTCTAGAGGCTGCCTGGATTCCATGGCCCCTGGTCCCTTCCTCCTGTGTCTGCAAAACCAGTGGTGTCAGGCTGAGCCCCTTTCATTTTGTCATGTCTCTGGCTCCCCTCCTTTCTCATTTAAGGACTCCGGTGATTAAAATGGGCATGCCTAGATAATCCAGGGTTCCCCGTCCATTTTAAGGTCAGCTGATTGGCAACCTTAATGCTGCCGTGTCATATAACACATGCCGGGAATCGTGATGTGGATGTCCTTGGGGGCCTGTCATTCTGTCTGTCTCAAACGTACAATCCTTATTTTTTCTATCAAAGAACAGGCTTCTCTATTCAAGTCTTGTTTTGATATTCTTTAGCTGTCGTGTGAACTCTACCCTCAGTTCAGTTGCTCAGTCGTGTCCGACTCTTTGCGACCCCATGGACTGCAGCACGCCAGGCTTCCCCATCCATCGCCAACTCCCGAAGCTTGCTCACACTCATGTCCATCGAGTCAGTGATGCCATCCAACCGTCTCATCCTCTGTTGTCCCCTTCTCCTCCCACCTTCAATCATTCCCAGCATTGGGGTCTTTTCCAATGAGTCAGCTCTTTGCATCAGGTGGGCAAAGAATTGGAGTTTCAGCTTCAGCATCAGTCCTTCCAATGAATATTCAGGAGTGATTTCCTTTAGGATGGACTGGTTGGATTTCCTTGCTGTCCAAGGGACTCTCAAGAGTCTTCTCCAACACCACAGTCCAAAAGCATCAATTCTTCAGTGTTCAGCTTTCTTCACCATCCAACTCTCACATCCATACATGACTACTGGAAAAACCATAGCTTTGACTAGATGGACGTTTGTTGGCAAAGTAATGTCTCTGCTTTTTAATAAGCTGTCTAGGTTGCTCATAGCTTTTCTTCCAAGGAGCAAGCGTCTTTCAATTTCATGGCTGCAGTCACCATCTGCAGTGATTTTGGGGCCCAAGAAAATAAAGTCTGCCAGTTTCCACTGTTTCTCCATCTATTTGCCATAAAGTGATGGGACCAGATCAACTTCAGCTTCCTCAGCATTACTGGTTGGGGCATAGGCTTGGATTACCGTGATACTGAATGATTTGCCTTGGAAATGAACAGAGGTCATTCTGTTGTTTTTGAGATTGCATCCAAGTACTGCATTTCCCACTCTTTTGTTGACTATGATGGCTACTCCATTTCTTCTAAGGGATTCCTGCCCACAGTAGTAGACATAATGGTCATCTGAGTTAAAGTCACCCATTCCCGTCCATTTTAGCTTGCTGATTCCTAGAATGTTGACTTTCACTCTTGCCATTTCCTGTTTGACCACTTCCAATTTGCCTTGATTCATGGACCTAACATTCCAGGTTCCTTTGCAATATTGCTCTTTACAGCATCGGACCTTGGTTCTATCACCAGTCACATCCACAATTGGGCATCGATTCTGCTTTGGCTCCATCCCTTCATTCTTTCTGGAATTATTTCTCCACTGATCTCCAGTGGCATATTGGGCACCTACCGACCTGGGGAGTTCGTTTCCTATCTTTTTGCCTTTTCATACTGTTCATGGGGTTCTCAAGGAAAGAATACTGAAGTGGTTTGCCATTCCCCTCTCCAGTGGACCACATTCTGTCAGACCTCTCCACCATGACCCTTCCGTCCTGGGTGGCCCCACATGGCATGGCCTACTTTCACTGAGTTAGACAAGGCTGTGGTCCGTGTGATCAGATTGGCTAGTGTTCTGTGATTATGTTTCAGTGTGTCTGCCCTCTGATGCCCCTTCACAACACCTACCCTCTTGCTTGGGTTTCTCTTACCTTGGACGTGGGGTATCTCTTCACGGCTGCTCCAGCAAAGTGCAGCCGCTGCTCCTTACCTTGGACGAGGGGAATCTCCTCACTGCCGCCCCTCCTGACCTTGACTGTGGAGTAGCTCCTCTCGGCCCTCCTGTGCCCTTCTGGGACCAGATCATGGCATCTGGTCCCATCACTTCATGGGAAATAGATGGGGAAACAATGGAAACAATGTCAGACTTTATTTTTTGAGGCTCCAAAATCACTGCAGATGGTGATTAAAGCCATGAAATCAAAAGACACTTACTCTTTGGAAGGAAAGTTATGGCCAACCTAGACAGCATATTGAAAAGCAGAGACGTTACTTTGCCAACAAAGATCCATCTAGTCAAGGCTATGGTTTTTCCAGTAGTCATGTATGGATGTGAGAGTTGGATGGTGAAGAAAGCTGAACACTGAAGAATTGATGCTTTTGAACTGTGGTGTTGGAGAAGACTCTTGAGAGTCCCTTGGACTGCAAGAAGATCCAACCAGTCCATCCTAAAGGAGATCAGTCCTGGGTGTTCATTGGAAGGACTGATTGATATTGAACTCCAATACTTTGGCCACCTCATGCAAAGAGCTGACTCATTGGAAAAGACCCTAATGCTGGGAAGGATTGGGGGTAGGAGGAGAAGGGGACGACAGAGGATTAGATGGCTGGATGGCATCACCGACTTGATGGGCATGGGTTTGGGTGGACTCTGGGAGTTGGTGATGGACAGGGAGGCCTGGTGTGCTGCGGTTCATGGGGTCGCAAAGAGTCAGACATGTCACTTCCACCGTATAATCGTAAGGGATTTGATTTAGGTCATGCCTGAATGGTCTAGTGGTTTGTGTGTGTGAGCATGTGCCCACAGGTGTGTCTGGGCACAAGGCTCACATCCAGCCGCTGCTCATCTGTGGGGCAGGTCTGCTTCTTTCCCCTCCAGGGCCCACTGCGCCCCAATTCCCACTCCTGTCCTGCCCCACCCCCACCCAGCCAGAGGCAAGGTCCTGCCACCTCCCTCAGCCTGGCTGTCCTTCACAGGATCAACGGTCACCCTGGGAAGACGGTGCGCCTGGCGGGGCTGTGGAAGCTGGAGGAGGTCAGTCTGTCCTGGGTGCCCTACTGCCCTCTTCCCGAACTGCCCTCCCTTTTGGCCTCTGCCAGGGCCCCTACTCCCCATGTGCACCTCCCACCCTTGTCCCTGCAGTGCCACCTCAGCGGCTGTATGATGGACCTGTTTGTGCAGATGGCCATCATCATGGGTCTGAAGCAAACTCTCAGCAACTGCATGGAGTACCTGAGCCCGTGAGGACCCCCTCCCTGGGAGCCGCCCACCACAGGAGGGAGTACCGCTCCCGCATGACCCCCCATCCCCGCATCCCATCTTCCCCCCATCCCCCCCAACACCCCCCTTCGCGCTGCTCACCGCAGGGAGTCCGGCTCCCCCAGGACGCCCTCATCCCCCCATCCCCCCCTGCTGCCCACCGCAGGAGGGAGTCCCGCTCCCGCAGGACGCCCCCGCTGCCCGCTGCGCCGGTCCCCCTGCTCTCCGGCTCCTCCCGGGTCCCCACCTGGTTCTCCTGCCCCAGGTGGCTGGTGCACAAGTACCGCTCCTTGCGGGCCCCGTCTCAGGACCCCGAGCTGGGCCACTGGCAGCGCAACTACCGCCTGAAGCCTGTCTACACCTTCAGCTTGTTCGATGAGTTCATGGAGATGAGTACGCGGGGTGGGGCTGGGGGCCGAGGGGCTGGCGGAGGGGCTTGGCGAGCAGGCAGGAGCAGGGTGACCACCCCCTCCCGCAGTGATCCAGTATGGCTTCACCACCATCTTCGTGGCCGCCTTCCCGCTTGCCCCGCTCCTCGCGCTCTTCAGCAACCTCGTGGAGATCCGCCTGGACGCCATCAAGATGGTCTGGCTGCAGCGGCGCCTGGTGCCTCGCAAGGCCAAGGACATCGGTCAGGGGCCGCCGGGGGCGGGAGGCCCCTGACCGGTCTCCCTGAAACCCCAGCTCTAAGCCTTGGGGGGCAAGAGGGGCCCTCACCCCTCACCCTAGCCCTTCCTAGGGTCTGCCTGGGTTGGGGGTTGAGCCCAGGCCCCAGGAAGAGGAGGGGCTGGCATGCCCCTACCAACCCCCCAGGTTGAAGGGCCAGAGCCGCTGCGAAGCAGGCGCAAAAAGGCTGGACTCTCAGAGCAGGAAGCTGGGGGAGAGATGTCCAGCAGCTAAAGGCAGGGACTCGGTCACCTCAGCTGGCCTTGCCCTGGTGGACGGGGTCAGGGATGAAGCAGGGTGTGCTGGACAGGGCAGCAGGAGAGAGGGGGGGCCTCCGTCCCAGGACCAGTAATGGGGTCTGCCCCTGCCCTGGCGGGGAACCTAGGAGGCAGAGCAGGCCTGGGGGCAGCTGAAAGGTTCAGGCATAATACGGGGGGGTGGAGACCTGGGCCCCTCCTTGTCTGTGTCAAGAAGTGGGGTGCAGGGGAGTGGAGTTTGCTCTCCGCTGGCCTTGGCCAAGACTGGCCTCATCAGGGGCCTGGCCCTGTGGCTGCCACAGGCATAAGTGTGACGACCCCCTTGCCCATCCAGGCTCCCAGGCTTGGGGAATCAGTGGGGCTGGGGGAGGAGGCTTGGAGGCAGACTGGGCCTCCCTCCCTCCTGTGGCCCAGGGACCTGGCTGCAGGTGCTGGAGATCATCGGTGTGCTGGCGGTCATCGCCAATGGGATGGTCATCGCCTTCACGTCCGAGTTCATCCCCCGAGTGGTGTACAAGTACCGCTATGGGCCCTGCCGAAGCGGGGCCCAGGTTGAAGTCGAGTAAGGGGACACTGCCACACAGTCCCTGGGGAGTCTCAGACTGTGCAGAGACCCCGGGGGCCCAGGGCAGGGCTCCATGCTGCGTTTCTCCTGGGGTGGTCTGCCCCCGCCCTGTGCCGACCTGCAGACCCTGGGTGGAGCGTGGGGCCCCAGGAGAGCATTAATGTCCCAGAGCTAGCCATCTTCTGAGCAAGTGCTCCAGGAATGGCTCCCCTTCTGAAGTCAGACGCTTTGTGCGGTCTGTGCTCTGTCCTCTTCCAGCTTCTCCAACCCTGCAGGGGGCTGGGTCTCCAAGGGTCTCTCCCAGGAAGGCTCCCTCAGCCCCTGCCAGTCCCTTCAGTCTCCCCGAGGGGCCATATCCCCTGTACAGAGGTGGAGGAGGGGGTCTGCACCGTGGCCCACCCTGACGGCCCCCACCTCTCCGGGCCAAATTCGAGCCAGCACCCTGGAAGCCTGAGGGGCCACACCAAGCTGCTGTCCTCTGCCCACAGCTGCTTCACTGGCTACGTCAACCACAGCCTGTCCGTGTTCTATACCAGAGACTTCCAGGATCCTGCCAGGATCGAGGGCTCGGAGAACGTGACTGAGTGCAGGTTCGGACCGCCATCCCCGGCGAGTGCCCTTCGAACCCCTGACCCCTGACCTCATCTGTTCCCCACCCCAGGTACCGGGGCTATTTCTCTGCTCAGGACTCCAACTTCTCAGAGCAGCACTGGTTCCTCCTGGCCATCCGCCTGGCCTTCCTCATCCTCTTCGAGGTGAGCCAGCAGGCAGGGGCCCTGGAGTGGGGCAGCTCTCTGACCCTTTAAGTCCCTGCGCAGCCCCCCTGACCTCCCCCCTGGCCCGTCCCCAGCACGTGGCCTTATGCATCAAGCTCATCGCGGCCTGGTTCGTGCCTGATGTCCCACAGTCTGTGAAGAATGAAGTCCTGAAGAAGAAGTACCAGAGACTGGAGCAAAAAAGGTGGAGAGGCAGGGCTGGCTGGGAGCGGGGAGGGGCTGGGCTGGGCCCACTCAGCCCCTTTCCTGCCTCCAGCTGCAGCCCCAAGAGCACAGACGTGTAGGGGACCCGGAGCAGGCGGCACCCGGAGGCCCACAACTCAGGAGCTGCCGCCACCACCTCCCCCCGAGCCTGGCCGGCTGTGTGCGCAGAGCTTTAGGAAGACCCCAGTATGTGTGGGGGCCCTGAGAGCCCCTGTGTGTTTGGGGTGTCTGTGAACTGCACACTCGCCCACGGTCTGTGAGGCCTGTTCCCTGTGTCAGGTCTCAGGCTGGGTACTGCCTGACTTGACCTCTGAACGACTCCTGCCACCCGCAGAACTGGGCAGGGAGGGCCAGCAGGGTAGGGGCTCCTGCGCAGTCAGTGCAGGGGGGCTGGCCTCCGACTACTGGGCCCCAGACCCTGCCCCACACCCTGGCTCCCTTCAACCAGCAGAATTTTCTATAACAAAATAAAAACTTTCTGTAGATGTCTGGGTCTCTGGTGGATTATATCTGCCCTTAGGGCTAGCAAGGTTATACTCAAAATCCTTTCATATGCTAGCAAGGTTATGCTAAAGATCCTTCAAGCTAGGCTTCAGCAGTAGTGAACGGAGAACTGCCAGATGTACAAGCTGGGTTTTAAAGAAACAGAGGAACCAGAGATCAAATTGCCATTTGTTGGGTCATCAAGAAAGCAAGAGCCTTCCAGAAAAACATCTATTTATGCTTCACTGACTACACTAAAACCTTTGACTGTGGATCACAACAAACTGGAAAATTCTTGTTTTTTAAAAAATATATTTGTTTATTTTCTTTACATTATTGTGTTGGTTTTGCCATACATTGACATGAATCTGCCATGGGTGTACATGTGTTCCCCTTCCAGAACCCCCCTCCCACCTCCCTCCCGATTCCATCCCTCTGGGTCATCCCGGTGCACCAGCCCTGAGCATCCAGTATCATGCATCAATCCTGGGCTGGCGATTCATTTCACATATGATAATTTACATTTTCAATGCCGTTCTCCCATACCATCCCACCCTTGCCCTCTCCCATAGAGTCCAAAAGACTGTTCTATATATCTGCATCTCTTTTGCTATCTCACATACAGGGTTATCGTTACTATCTTTCTAAATTCCATATATATGTGTTATTATACTGTGAAAATTTTTAATGAGGTGGAAATACCAGACCACTGTACCTGCCTCCTGAGAAATCTGTATGTAGGTCAAAAAGAAACAGTTAAAACCAGACATACAACTGACTGTTCAAAATTGGGAAAGGATTATATCAAGGCTGTATATTGTCACCCTGCTTATTTAACTTGGAGAAGGAAATGGCAACCCACTCCAGTATTCTTGCCTGGAAAATCCCATGGATGGAGGAACCTGGCAGGTTACAGTCCATGGGGTCACAAAGAGTTGGACGTGACCGAGCGACTTCACTTATTTAACTTATATGCAGAGCACATCATGCAGAATGCCGGGGGTTGGAATCAAGAGGGCTGGAATCAAGATTGCAGGGAGAAAAATCAGCAACCTCAGTTATGCAGATAATACCACTTAAATGGCAGAAAGCAAAGAGGAACTAAAGAGCCTCTTCATGAGGGTGAAAGAGGAGAGCGTAAAAGCTGACTTGAAACTCAACATTCAAAGAACTGAATGGCATCCAGTCCCATCAATTCATGGCAAACAGAAGAGGAAAAAGTGGAAACCGTGGCAGATTTTATTTTCTTGGGCTCCAAAATCACTGCGTGATTCCATGGTGACTGCAGCCATGGAATTAAAAGATGCTTATTCCTCGGAAGGAAAGCTATGGTAAACCTAGAACAGAGTATTAAAAAGCAGAGACATTACTTTGCCCACAAAGGTCCATACAGTCAAAGCAACGGTTTTTCCAGTAGTCATGTACAGAGGTAAGTTGCACCATACAGAAGACTGAGCACTGATGAAGTGATACTTTCAAACTGTGATTCTGGAGAAGACTCTTGAGAATCCCTTGGACTTCAAGGAGGTCACACCAGTCAATCCTAAAGGAAATCAACTCTAAATATTCGTTGGAAGGACTGTTGCTGAAGCTGAAAATCCAATACTTTGGCCACTTGAAGAGCTGACTCATTGGAAAAGACTGATGCTGGGAAAGATTGGAGGCAAAAGAAGCAGGCAGCAGATGATGACATGGTTAGAGAGTGTCACCGATTCAATGGACGGGTATCTGAACAAATTCTGGGAGATAGTGGAGGACAGGGGAGCCGGACTTGTTAGAAAACGGTGGGACCCGACTTAGCGGCTGGACAACAACAGGGTTAGTGCGGAGACTGAGGTCCAGGTGGGGAAAGGCCTGGCACGCAGTAGCCTCCGGCTGTCCTCTGGTTTTCCGTGGGCTTCCACGGAAAAGTGAGGAGTGCCTGCACCTATTTGGGGCAGGAGTCAAGGCAGGCTTCCCGGAGGAAGGGGAAGAGCTTGGGCAGAGGGGCAGAACTGCCGCAGGTGCCCCTGGGGGCGGCGGAGTTTCCAAGGAGTCCCTGGGGCACCAAGACTGTCCGGGTTGGTTGGGCCGGTTTGGCCTCTGCCCCCAGGCCAGGCGGCCGCGGCTCCGCTGGGACATTCTCGAGCACCAACCAGCCTGCGGGCGCAAAGCGAGACACTCGGGCCCGCCCTCGCTCCGGCCGCTGGGAGGGGCCGCACCTGCCGCCGTCGCCGGGGCTGTCGCCGCTGCGCACCGGGCCCAGGTGAGCAGCTCCGCCCTCGCGGCCGCGCGAGCCTCGAGTCTGGGCCGCAGGTGAGTGGAGACCGCCGCTCCTGTCGGCCAAGTGCGTGGAGCCGGGGGGCCGAGGCTCCTCTTGGCCCGCGGAGTCTCTGGGCTGTGACGGGTGCGGCTCCGCAGGAAGCGACTCGGAGCCGGGCCCGCTGCGCGCGTGGCCGGAGCTTACCTGAGTCCTGGCCTCTCGGGGCCAAGGGGGCGAGGGCAGCTCTCCCCGCTCGGCCCGCGGCTCCTGGCCAGCAAAGGGAAAAGGAGCGCCACGGCGAGCGGAGCCCAGGCTCGAGGCCTCCCAGGGCGCCGCGCACCTGCCTCCGGGCCGAGCTGCCTCCGGCCGCGCGGCCCCGCGAGCCGTGCTCACCGCGGCCGGAGGGCCGGGTACTGAGGCCGGCCCACCCTCCGGAAGGCGGGGAGTGCGGTGCGGCGGGGCGCAGCAGCGGGCCTCTCGGCTGGCGGGGCTCTTTCCTTCGGGAGAGATGTCCCGGGAGGAAGCACGCGCCAGCGCAGGGGGCCGCCTGTCCCGGACGAGGGGTCGCTCCGACCCTCTGGATGCCGAGCAGCCGGCAGGCGGCAGAGCGTGGGACGGGGCGCGGGCCGGGCCTCCGGGTCGACGCGGAGCCGGGGGAGGCGGAGCGCCGGCGCGAGGCCGGGCTTTCTAGGCGGCGCGGGGCGCGCGGCGGAGCGCGGTGGGCGGTGCAGGGGGCGGGCCCCGGCCCCGCGGGCGGCTCTCCGGAGCGCCTGAGGCGCCGGGGGTTTCCTTGCGCCCCGGGGAGGGGGCCTGGGGGACCGGGCGGGGACGCCGGCCGGCGTGTGGGGCGGCGGGCAACCTGGCAGGAGCTCTGGGAGGCAGCGAGGCTGGTGGGGACACCGCGGACTCCCTAGCTCTTGGCCTCCTGCCTCGGTGCTTCGGGGCAGGTCGCTGACCGCCGGCTGCCATTAACCTGTCCATCAGGTGTTTCTGCTGCTCGCTCAGCCTGAGGGCCCGCCGGGGCCCCCGGAGGAGCTGCGGCTCAGTGGGCAAGGCGGGCAGCCGGGGTCTATGGGACCTGAGCCCTAGACGCACCATTATCCAAAGGCCCCGAGGGCCACGCAGTGGGGGTGTTTGAGCAGGGCGCCTGGGAAAGGGTCCGATTAAGGATGTAGGGTGAGAATGCGTCCGGGGAAGGCCCTGCCCCAGGCGTGAGGGCGGGGACAGGGGCCACCAAGGAGCCTGCCTGATCTCCATGAGCAGTGCCATCAGCCGCCAGTGCTGGGCGGAGGGTGCAGAGGAATCTGTGCTGACCTCAGGCTGCCCCCAACCTGGGCTCAGATCTGGGAGCCGCGCCGAGGCCTCCTCACTGCTTCCTTATGTAGAAAAGGGGGCTAAGGTCCACGTGATATAACCCAAGCCCCTTGTAACTGCTCATTATTTAGGGGTTACACCTCGGAGGTGGCCAGGGCCGGGGCCGGAGAGCCCTGCTCCAGGTTCCATCCTTGGTGAGAGTTTCCACGGGAGCTGCGCTGCCCCAGCAGGCCAGAGATGCTCGCTGGGCCCAGGGAGCCACACAGAGCCCGCCCTCTCCAGGTGCCGGGACCACAGGGCTGTCCGGGAAGCAGGCCATGCTGCCCAGCTCCTCATTGGTGTGCGGGACAGCCCTGTTTGGTCTGCTGGCCAGGCCCCCCACATTTCACCACGGCCCAGGCCTTCTACACCTAGCCCTAGAAGGGAAGGCCGGGGCCGCGGTGGACTGGGGCGGGCCCGGAGGAAGGAGCCGCTTGACTCAGAGTTACAGGAAGACTGGGGCAGGCGGGGCTGGCGGGGAGAACCACCAACTGCCCGCCAGCCCGCCGGGAGGAGGGGTGCCTGGGTGGGGTTTAGGGTTAGGAAAGGATGTGACTGCAAAGCCAGGAAGCTACGGGGAAACTTCTGATTAAAACACACAAACAAGAGCCAGGTCCTTGCCGTACTCTGCGATGCATCCGGGGCCGCAGTGCTGCTTCAGACTGAGCCGGGGGCCCAGCTGAGCAAAGCGATCACACCCAAGCTCGTGTCAATGACCTCAGTGACGGGCATCCTCTCCTCAGGAGGAAAGAGCTGGAACCAGGTGACTTCATGCCTTCCCTGCTTAGCGTGAGCCTGCGTCCCTGTCCTCAGATGCCATTCCCGGCCTGAGGCCTGCCCTCAAAATCAGGCCTGTGTGAGGGGAGGCCTGCGGAGCATGCAGCTTTGTGGACACGTGTGTGCGTGATGCAGGTGTGCCTGTGAGAGGGTGAGGGGTGACGGGAGGCCGAGGGTGGGCGTGAGGAGAAGTGTGTGTGGTGTGGGGTGCACACAGATGCTCTTGGCGGTGTGCCCGGGGAACTTTGCAGTTGCGTGCTGTGTGCCAGGTGTGTGGACCGCCATGGTGCCAGAGGTGTGGGGAGCCTGCGCATGTGCACAGGGACCAGGCGGACAGGCATGAGTGGTGTGCAGGGGGTGGGGGTACCACGCAGAGACTGTGCAGAGGAGAGGAAGGGTTGTAGCGGGTTGCCGGTCATCGTGTGCAGGGGGATACCTGTCACCTGGCCGTGTGGTTTGGCCTTAACTTCCAGGAGGCTGAGGTTGACTTTCCAGGGGTCAGAGGGGTGTGAGCGTGTGGAGGCCAAGGTGCCACGACTGGAGGAGCCCTGGACCTGCTGGTCTGGGCCAGGGAGTGCGAGCTGCCCAGGCCCCCACAGGGACCTCCCAGGCCGTCCTCCACTCCAGATGGTTCCTGGCAGGACCCTCTGCCCCCACCCACTGGGAGGGAGCTTGTGCTTCACCTGTTTGTGAGGAAGTCCCAGCCCGGCCAAGGCAGGGGCTCTAGCTGACCCTGGGTCCACGGTGGCGCCCCCGTACAGAAAGAGACGGGGGGGCTCATCCCCACAAGGCCTCATGGGCCCACGGGTGGGGAGGGGTCCTGAAGGAGCCGGGACCCCAGTGGGTCCACTCACAGGGAGGAGGGAGAGGACTGGATGCCCAGTGAGAACCTGCCTAGCGCCAGGGAGCAGGTGCCTGAGGCCCCGGAGCCGAGGAGGCTGTCCTCGAAGGCCCTGAAGGTCGGGCTTCACTGCCCTGCCCCTCAGCCAAGTCACTTTAGAGCTTTTTTTTGTCAAGAGGCATGTGTGTGTAGCTGCTGCCCCGCTGGGGGGCGGTAGTTCCACCCTGCGTGGGTGAAAAAGGTCACTTGTGGGTTGATGGGGGTTTCCCTCAGAGAACCGATGGACAGCGTGGACAAGTATGTGGTCTGAAGATGACAAATGGGTGGGGGCGCCCACACAGGACCTGCAAGGAAGGCTGCCCCTTCTGCCTTGACACCTTGGCCTTGAGTGCTTTGCTCTTGTGTGCACGCTGCATCCAGGCTGGGAGTAGGCCCAGTTAGGCCGCCGGGCACTCACGGCCCCCAGCCCCCCGGAGACTCAGTACAGGCTGAGTGTGGCCATACACAGCCCCTGTCTGTATGTGGCGGCCTTGTCCCCGAGGATCTGAGAACCAGGCCAGCTCCTGGGCTCAGGGAGGGTGCCAGGGGAGCTGCCCACCCTGAGCCATCGGGTGTCTCTGGGGCAGACAAAGTGCAGTCCAGGCTGTGCCTGGTGCTCTGCGGCTTCTGCAAGACAGCTGGGGCAGAGGCGGTGCTTCCAAGGCCAGAGTTACACGTTAACTCATCCTGTTCTCGTTTAACTTGCTCCTGGGGATGGCGGCAGCCTCTGACCCGTCCTGGCGCCCTGACTGACCGGCCACAAGGACAGAGAGTGAATCTTGCTCAGCCCTTGGGGGATCAGTCTGCTCGGCCAAGGAGCCCCATGGCACTGTGGGTGTCCAGCCTGCCTCGAGGAGGCCCCGGCCAGACCATGGCAGGTAGATGGTCAGAGAGGGGTGGGCATGGGCTCCATTCCACCTCCTGCCCCAGGCTGGTGCCACGCTGCAATGTGGTTAAGATGGGCCCTCCGCCTCTCCTGCTCATGGGGGAGGGGGGGTCAGTAAAGCCTAGGTATACTGGGACTGGGCACCAGTGGGGGCCATTGGGGATTGGGTGGGTGGATGTGGGCTCCTGGGAGACCTCACTGCCAAGATGATGGCATTCTTCTCTGACTGCCGGCTTGGGCTCATCACCCCAATTTAAAGACAAGGAAGTTCAGGTCTCTGGGAGGTGAGAATGCTTGGCTATGGCCAGGAGTAGAGCGTCCTGGAACCCAACTTTCTACCAGGTAGAAAGTGCTGGCATGTCCAACCCAAGTCTCCCAAATCATCACTGTCCAGCTGAGGGGCCAGGGCCTAGACGTCACAGAGTGGGCCATAGGTGCACACAGAAAATGTGTACTGGCTCCTGTCCTGGGCACACAGGCAGCTAGGTGGGTCCTGCTGGGCTGGGGCAGGGGTGGAGGTCAGCTCAGCCATGACTCTGGCCACTGCCTCCCACGCTGACACCCTCTCTGAGGACAGGGCAGCCACATCCAGGGCAAGCAGACACGTAAGAACCAGCTGATGCTGGAAGGAGACGCGCCGAGGGCCAGGCCCTGTGCCCTGGGACTTGTGGATGGACACGGTGCAGCTACCAAGCAGCATGTACCGCTGGCTTCCTGGGTTTCCCTGGCCCACCGACCCTCTGTGCACAGTGGGAGGCTGGCATCACAGGCACAGGTAACCCACTGGGTCCTCTTTCTGCAGGAGCCTGCGACAAGGCCCCTGACTTCCTGTCCCCATCTGGAAACCAGGTCCTGGGGCCTGCCCTGGGCAGTGTGGTCACACTGAACTGCACAGCCTTGGTGGTCTCGGGGCCTCACTGCCCCCTGCCCTCAGTACAGTGGCTGAAAGATGGGCTGCTGCTGAGCAATGGAAGCCTCTATGACCTCCATGAGGACTCCCGGTAAGAGAGGAGGTGTCCAGGGTCAGGTGACATGCTGGGTGTGCCCACAGCCAGTGGCCTCTCTGACCTACACTCTGGTCTATAGCCACCTGGACATGGACTGGGGAGTGACTGGCCAGGCACGACACGGGCAGAGTGCCACTCTGGATGCAGACTAAGTCACTGACTACATGGACAGATGGCCCCTCTAGACACTCACCTTCTAGACCACCCAGGGCCATGGGTGCCAGCAGAGTGCTATGGCCTGAATTTACTCATTGACTGCTGGGCCAAGCCTGGGATCTGAGTACCTCCAGGACCCGGACCCAGGATCAGGGGTGACTGTCCCAAAAGAATCCATACCCTCTTCATGTTCTGGCCGTTTCTCTTAGCTTACGGTCTGAGGACTGCCAGGAAGCCTAAATCTGCAGCCTCTTGGGGTGAGTCCCAGAAAGTTGGGGCTCTGGGGCATACAGTGATGCTCTTGGGCCCCAGGTGAGGGGTGGGGCCTGGTCTCTGCAGGGTCAAGGCCAACTGGTCAGAGGTGCTTGTGTCCAGTGTCCTGGGGATCAACCTGACCAGAGCTGAGGACTTTGGGACCTTCACCTGCTCCATCCAGAACATCAGCTCCTCTTCCTTCACTCTTTGGAGAGCTGGTGAGGGGGTGCACTGGGGTGCAAGGTAGGAGGGAGCCCTGGGGAGACTTTAGGCTCGGAGGGTGCTGGGGTGGCTCAGACAGCGTCTCTGTCCCCAGGCCTGGCTGGGCATGTGGCCGCGGTGCTGGCCTCACTCTTGGTCCTGCTGGCCCTGCTCCTGGCGGCGCTGCTGTACATGAAGTGTCGGCTCAATGTGCTGCTCTGGTACCAAGACAAGTATGGGGAGGTGGAGATGAACGGTGCGTGGGGCCCAGACTTGGGGAAGGGGGCCTCCCTAGGCTCAGCTCTGCGGGTGGGGGTGAGGAGGCATCCGTCCCTGGAGGGCTCTGGGAGTGCTCAGTACAGGAAGAGCGGTGGCCCTGGGCAGCCCAGGAGGCCACGGGGCGGGCAGAAGAGGGTCACGGTACCCTGGTTCCAGGCCTCCAGCCGGAATCCTGTGCTGAGGACTGATCCAGGCGGTGCTTGAGCCGGGATCTGCTGGGTCTCGTCTGAGAGGCTTGCCTGGCTTCCCTGGTACAGGGGGGAGGTTTAGGGGGACTAACCCTGAAGGTGGGTAGTCCAGGCCGGGAAAGCAGCCGCGCTGACCCGCTGCCGTCTGCAGACGGGAAGCTCTACGACGCCTACATCTCCTACAGCGACAGCCCTGAGGACCGGAAGTTCGTGAACTTCATCCTGAAGCCGCAGTTGGAGCGGCATCGCGGCTACAAGCTCTTTCTGGACGATCGCGACCTCCTGCCGCGCGCGGGTACCGGCGCCCCGCCCCTTTCCGCTCGGGCCCCGCCCCCGCTGGGTCACAGATCCCGCCTTCCCAGGCCCCGCCCTTCAGCCTTCCTCGGCTCCAGGCCCCGCCCCTCCGCGCCTCGGGCCCCGCCCCCGAGTCCGCCCCTTTCCACGTGGGCCCGGGCCCTGCCCCTGTCCCGGTGCACGCCCCGCCCCCGCTGGGTCACATAGCCCGCCTTGCCAGGCCCCTCCCTGCCGCACCTAGGGCTCCGGCCCCATCCTAGGGCCCCGCCCCGTAGGGGGCCCCGCTCCTCCAGGGCCCCGCCCGTCGGATGCCCCGCCCCGTAGGGTGCCCCGCCCCGTCTGGTGCCCGTCCCTCCAGGGCCCCGCCCCGTCGGGTGCCCGTCCCTCCAGGGCCCCGCCCCGTCTGCTGCCCCGCCCCGTCGGGTGCCCGCCCCGCCAGGGCCCAGTCTGTGGTGCCCCCGCTGATGGCCCAGTCCTGCAGAGCCGTCGGCAGACCTCCTGGTGAACCTGAGCCGCTGTCGGCGACTCGTGGTGGTGTTGTCGGATGCCTTCCTGGGACGGGCCTGGTGCAGTCACAGCTTCCGGTGGGTCCCGCGTTGGGCTGGGTGGGCCTCAGCCATACCGGCTCTGACAGTGCCGCCCTCGCAGGGAGGGCCTGTGCCGGCTGCTGGAGCTCACGCGCAGACCCATCTTCATCACCTTCGAGGGCCAGCGGCGCGACCCCGCGCACCCTGCGCTGCGCCTGCTGCGCCAGCACCGCCACCTGGTGACCCTGCTGCTCTGGAAGCCCGGCTCCGTGGTGCGGAGGGGCGGGGGCGGCGGTGCTGTGGACGGGTCCCAGTGAGCCGAGGCTCCGTGGTGCGGAGGGGCGGGGGCGAGGGCGGGTGGCGGGACCCCGTGAGCCGAGGCTCCGTGGTCAGCTGCCCAGAGGAGGGGGCTTTTTGGGGCCGAGGAGGCCAGGGTCTTTATGTGTTGTCACCACCCCCCAAAACCCCATTCATGTGTTCACATACGTTAACTGCCCCAACCTTGCCTCCAGACGCCTTCCTCCGATTTTTGGAAAGAGCTACGGTTGGCGCTGCCACGGAAGGTGCAGTACAGATCGATGGAGGGAGACCCCCAGACCCGGCTGCAGGATGACAAGGACCCCATGCTGATTGTGCGAGGCCGGCTCCCAGAGGGTCGGACTCTGGACCCCGAGCTGGACCCCGACCCCGAGGGGGACCTGGGTATGCCCACTAGCCCCACCCCTGACCCCGAGAAGCTCAGCCTGAGTTGGAGGGAGGCTGCATAAGGTGAAGGAGCCCCTGGAGGAGCCCCCGAAGGGGCCCAGGTGGTGGGGACTATGCCCTGCAGCCATGGATGGCTTTAACTTCCCGCACCTCCCACTGCCTCTTTCCATAGAGGTGGCTGGGCCCAGGGCCTGACTGGGAACCGCAAGTGCCACCGTGCAGGAGGGGCAGCAGGGAGTGACCTGGCAGAAGGCAGGCGGCTTGCAGCCCAGCCTCAGCCCTGGCGGTGCCCCTCCCCAGGTGTGCGAGGGCCTGTCTTTGGGGAGCCGCTAGCTCTACCATGTGCAAGTGCGGCCTCGCTTGGAGAGGGCCAAGGCAGCGAAGTGGACGTGTCAGACCTTGGCTCCCGAAACTACAGCGCCCGCACGGACTTCTACTGCCTGGTGTCGGAGGACGACGTGTAGCCCTGCCCCCTGAAGCAGTAGGGTTACCGGGGTGCCGAGGGCAGGGCCAGGTGTTTTTAATCCCACACAGCAGGACCTGTCTACTTGCAGTCCTGGGATCTCAGGGAAAGAAAGTGGCCCCAGCACCAGCTGTCTGCCCCGTGCCAGAAATAAAGACCTTTTCAATCCCACCTGAGTCTCAGCCTCTCCCCTGGGGCAGGAAGAGGGTGTGCAGTGTCCTGGGCGGAAGGCCCCTCACTTCCATCCTGGGCCCTCCAGGGCCCTGGTAGTTGTTCATTCGCTCAGTCGTGTCTGAATCTGTGACTCCACGGACTGCAGCATGCCAGCCTCGCCTGTCCTTCACTATCTCCCAGAGTTTGCTCAAATTCATGTCCACCATGTTGGTGCCGTCCAACCATCTCATCCTCTGTCACCCCTTCTGCCTTCAATCTTTCCCAGCATTAGGGTCTTTGAGTTGGCTCTTTGTGTCAGGTGGCCAGAGCATTGGAGCTTCAGCATCCAGGGCCCTGGACCCTACCCTTGTCTCAGCTCACGGCCATGTGGCCGCCCACTCAAACGCTGCCTCTCCCTCCTGAGCCAGCTCAGGCACCTCTCTCAGTGCCCTCCTCAGGTCTCCCTGCTCAGGGCTGTGACTGTTTCCAGGCCCACTATGAACTGGACAGCCCCTGGGGAACAGGCCCCTTACAGACCACAGGTGCTGAGCTTTCGGAAAAGTCTGTTGTAAAATATCCGTGGGAGCATCACAACCAAATGGCCTGGCTTGGTGGGATCCTGGGGAGTCCCAGAGCTCCTGGACCCTGAGCCTCAGACAGTATGAGTGAAGCTGTCAGGGCACCCCCAGGGCGGGACAGGGTAGAGAGACACTGGGGTACAGGTGCCATGTGAGCACAACCCAGCAAGGTGGCACTGAAGTCGGCAGCGGGTACTGCCCCAGAAGAGGTCACTCCTGTGCACGTGTGTCTCATTCAGCTTGAGGCCGCCTTGTCTTCTGCCTCAGCGCCTCCGCCCTCGCCAGCTCTCCTGCTGTTGGGACACTCCCTCCCCCGGTCCTGTGTCCCCTGACCAGAGAGGTCTGTGCATGGGCCCGGGGGGAGTGTCCTCAGGGGCAAGCACGACCATGCTTGGGGACACTGTTGTGTCCTTGGACCTGACCCCAGACCTGAACAGCCAAGGAAGCACGAGGGGCTGTGTTCACGGCCACCTTTATTCCCACTGCTGGCTGTCCCAGGGCACCACTGGGCCACAGCCAGCACCACCTCTGCCACTGTGACCTGGTCATCACCCCACGCATCAGAGCAGCCTCAAGCTCTGCCCCCCCCCATGCCCCGCAGAAGCCAATTCCCCAGCTGCAAGCCCTTGTCCCCTCCCCTGTGGCCCAGGCCTTCACGTTGCATGTGGACAGGGCTCCAGCGAGAGCCCCCTGGGCCATCCTCAACCTTCTTCTCCAGGCCGGCTGGCGAGCAGCCCTGAGCTGAGCCCTTCCCTAGGAGGCTGGGTCACATCGCATTCTCCTTCTCCAGGAAGGCTTCACCTAAGGCCCCAGGAAGTCCTCCTTCCGGTAGCCCTTCTGCAGTGGAGAGGGGACCCAGGGTCAGGGCTGTGCTGCCCTGCACCCAGTGTGCTGGCAGCAGACCCTGGTCACCCAGGCCTCCTGTGCCATGTGGCTTCCCTGTCCCTCCCTGCCATCCCACGTCCGCGCCCCTCGCTTGCAGCCCCCCTGCCCTGGGCCACGGGAACATACCGCCCGGAAGTCTCGGTGGAGCTTGTTGTACTGCCACAGGTTGGCCAAGAGGCTGGAGGCCGCCCGGGAGGACTTCTCACTGTCAGGGCTGGGGGTGGGGGCAGGGGTCAGTGGGATGACAGGCACAGCCAGAAGGCAGGGCCAGCTGGGGGGCAGGGTGGGCGGGGTTTGGGCCCTGACCTGTCCCGCTTCTTCTTGATGAAGACTAGCTTGCGGAGTCCGTCGAAGTAAAGCAGGTCCCGGGCGGCCACAGGACTGGCCACCACCAGGTTGTTGAGGACAGCTATGATGTTTATCAGCACGTCGGCCGGAGGAGACTTCTCACCCACGCTGCTGGGCAGCTTCTCGATCAGATGACTCACCAGCTTGGTAGCTGCCAGGAGGTCAGGGAGGTGGGTCTCCACAGGCCCCCTCCCCGCTGCCACCTTGGCACCCCCAGGGAGCTGGCCCACCTGCCAGTCCACTGACCCCAGCCTCCCAGAAGCTGGCCCCAGGATGGCAATAAAGACAGTCCAGGTGTGCGCCCAGTCTGCAGGGGAGGCGGAACCCAGGCTCCGGGACGGCTGGACTCACACATCTCATCCTTGTTCCTGGCGTTGCGGGACAGGTTTCGGATGAGGCCAGTCAGTGAGCGCAGCTGGTGGTGGTCAGCGGTCCGAACTCGGTCCAGCAGCGGGTTCAGGATGCGCTCCTGCTCCAGAGCCAGCCGGCTCAGCACCCCCGCCCACTGCCAGCAAGAGGGGGGCAGTGAGTGAGGTGCTTGGCGCCCCGTGCCGCCCGCAGGTCAGGCCCTGCCAGCCCAGAACTCTCGGGGCCTCCCTCAAGTCCGGCGCAGAACCCAGGTCCTCAGGAGCCAAGGCCTGCGCCGTTTGGAGCAATGACCTCATGCTCCTGCTGCCGCTCAGTGGCCCCCGCCTTCCCGTCCTTCCCGGCCTGTTCGGAGGCGGCCTCTTCCAGCCGCAGGGTGCTCTCCTGCCTCTCTTGCTCCGAGGTTCTGCCCCCCGGACGGTGAAGTCTGGGAGAGCGGGCTCCACCCTGTGTGTGTACTCCTCGCATCCCAGCGCCCGGCACGCCCGTGCCCGGCCAGGCCTGACCCTTCCGCCTCACCCTGCGGTCCCCCGCGGTGATGTTCTGCAGTGCCCCGGCCGCTGCCTCGGTCGTGTGCCGGTTGAGCTCACAGCGCTGCAGCAGCCGATTATACAGCCCCACAATCTGGGGGCTCCACAGCCACTCGAGGCCCTTGGGGTCCTTGGACACCTCAGCAAAGGTGAGCATGTCGGCTGTGAGGGGCAGCTGGGCAGGAGGGCACAGAGGGTCAGCTGGGGTCGCCCAGGACCCCTGCTCCTGCCCACCCATCCCAGTCTGGCCCCACCTCTCGGAGCCGCCGGCTCTGTGGCGTGAAGCAGCCCACCGCCTCGCCCGGGGGTACCCCTGTGTCCTGGCGGCCCCGGCCCTCCAGCCGCTGAAGGGCTGAGGGCGGCATCTCGTCGTACAGGCGGTAGGACAGGTTCCTCAGCACGCACACGGCGTTCTCCACGCTCTGCAGACAGAGGGCAAACCACGGTCAGGGCAGGCTGGAGCCCCTGGGGCCCCAGGGCCTGGGCCGACCCTCACCTTGTCCTCACACTTGCCCACGTCCAGGGCGTGGTTGATATAGGTGACCAGGGCGTCCACCAGCCCGTGGCACTCACGCATCTTCTGGCGAGTGGCCTGGGAGGCGGAGCTGAGGTTCCTGCAGATGGAGGCAGATGAGAGGCCGGCACAGGGACCCCAGGCAGAGCCACCCCAAGGGAATCCCCCAATTCCCACAGAGACCTGGACCCGAGGCCGGGCTCCTGGGCACCGATTCCCCTCCTCCACGCCCCCGCCCCCGCTGGGCCCACCCCCAGCACCTCCTGCTCCTGGTCCCTCTTGGACACTGTCACTCCCACGCTTTTGCACGCCTACCCCCATCCACTCCTCAAATTGTCCAGGGTGGGGGCAGGTTAGAAATGTCAGATCAAGTCCCTGATTTAAAGAACTCTGAGTCTGCAGCCCCCAGTCTGTTGACATCCAGCTGGGGGGAACACGTGGTGGCCCACCCCACTTGTGGGTCAGCACCTCCGCCTTGCTGGGTCCGTCCACTTCCCCCAGTGCCCCCACCACCCCCAGCCCAGCGGCTCCACCTTATCACTTGGACCTCAGGTTCCCACACCCCTTCTCCAGCCTCCCCACGGCTGCCCGGCGGACCTGAGGAAGCCGGTGGCGTTGTAGAATATCTCGGCTTCAGAGGCGTTCTGCTGGATGAGGGGCGGCCCCCCCGCCCCCGAGAGGGGGCTCAGCACCAGATCTGTGAGCTGCTCCAGCGTGTCCCGGGCCAGGCGGTCCTTCAGGTGGTCGCTGGAGGACAGGTTCCACAGGATCCCTGTGGCGGGTGGGCCGAGGTCGTGGTCAGGGACGGCCTCTGGAGCTCTCAGAGGCCTCTGGCCCCTCTGTCTTTCTCAGGTCAGAGGGAGGAGGCTCCTGACCTCTCCCTGCAGGGCACTGCCAGCCTCACCCACCAGCCTTCCTGGGGACAGCCTGGGTGTGACCCAGAGGGTCATGGGGCTGAAGTAGGGCAGAGAGGACGACCCTTGGGGACGTGGGCCCTGGGGCAGAGGCTGGCTCCAAAGAGACATGCCCAGGAATGGTCAGGGGAGCAGAGGGAAGAGGCGGCAGGAGGCCTGGGAGCGGGGTGGGAGAGGGGGCCGGGCCACCTGTGACGTTCTTGCGGAGCTCGTCGTCCTGCTCCCGCAGCGCCCGCAGCAGCTCGAAGATGCCATTCTCCTCCACCAGGGCTAGCTTGTTGTCCGCGTTGTCGTAGACGAGGTTGCGCATGGCGCCTGTGGCGTGGCGCTGCACTTCCTGGTTGGCGTGGTTGAAGAGCTTCACCAGCCTGGGCACAGCCTGCAGGCTGCGGGCCTGTGGGCACAAGCATGTGGGTGTTAACGAGGGTGCACACGATGGATGGGTATGTGTGGATGGATGCAGATGTACACAAGGTGTCCCGGTGTAGACGGATGTATATATTAACAGATGTGTAAGTACATATGCAAATGTGTGCAGATGAGCTCAGAGGTGTGCAGGTGTGTGCAAAGGTTGCAGGCGTAGGCAGGTGATTATACTGATAGATGTATCTGTGTCCATATTCAGGTGTGCACAGAGACATGGGGGGTGGGCGGGTATATACCCGGATAGACGTGCGTGTCCGTGCTCAGGTGTGCAGAGGTGTGGAGGGTAGGCGGGTGTTCGGACATATGTAAGTCCCTCCCTGCCGCCTCTCCTCTGCTGAGGATGCTCTGGATAGGACCAGGTCTGCCCAGTCAGTCTGAGGGGCAGTGAGGGTGGTCTGGGACCAGAGGACAGTGGTCAGCAGGGACGGTCACCTGCTTCTTGGCGGCCGCGTCGCTGTAGCACCTGTGCTGAATGTAGGCGGCGCCCAGCGCCTGCAGGTTGGGATCTGAGGCCATGAGGTACTTGACTGCTGAGGGCAGGTCGATGTCGTCAAATCTGCAGAGGCAAGACACGGTCAGGCTGACCGGAGGGTGGACTGGGGTCGTGGCAGAAGCTTCCCCGCCAAGCCCGTCCCAGCTCACCCGCTGCTGAGCCTCTGCAGACTGCGGTGGCCACCGTAGCTGTCCAGCCCGCGCATGTCTGGCAGGTGGCCTGAGTCGCCGAGGCTGAGGCTGCGCACAGAGGGTGCCCGGGTCATGGGCTCCAGGATGCCCCCTGGCCCGCCCCCGGCCACGCCACGGCTGCGGTGGCTGCTCTGGAACCGCTGCAGGGTCCTCATGGCAGGGGCACGGATGGTCCGGCTGGGTGGTCCCTCGGGAGCCTCCGGCCAGTCCAGTCCCCCAGCCCGGCTAGAGCTGGAGCTGGCCTGGCGCTCGTAGGCAAAGGCCCTGTAGGAAGATGTGGCCGCCGGCTCCAGCTGCTCGGCCACCACGCTGTATCGGTCGTCTGGGCCCCCAGCCCCCAGCCTCAGGGAGCGCAGGGACAAGGTGTCGTAATCTGCCCGGCTGCCCGCCCCACCACGCTCGTGGAAGGATACAGGCCGGGCGGGCACTGGTGCAGCGGGAGGGGCACCCCGGTACCCTGCGGCCCCAAAGGCACCGCCCCCGTTGTGAACGGAGCTCAGCCTCCGACTGCAGCTCAGGTCCACGGCCGAGCGGGAAGACCAGGAGGCAGGGCTGCAGGTGGGCTTGGCGATGGGCCGGAAGGTCTGTGGGGCCGGGAGGGGAGGGCAGTGAGGCAGTGCTGGGGCTCAGCGGGCCCCTCTTCCCGACCGTGGAGCCCAGCCCCCCTCAGAACGCCCCCTCAGGGCTCTGGGCTAGAGGGGCGTCACTCACCGAGGTGTCCCCACTCAGGCCCTGGGAGCGAGAGCTGAAGCCGGCCTGCAAGGTGTGGTACTGAGCCCGGGACACACCTGGAGACGGGGCGGGGGCAGCACAGCCCACTGGGTGATGGCAGGCTCTGGCCTCCTGCCTCCCCTCTGCCCTGAGGCTGGCCTCAGCATCCCTCCCCCGGCCCCCTGCCCTTCCAGCTGTGCCCCCCACAGCGGGGACAGATGCACTCCGGCAGCCTGGGGAGTGTGCCAGACCCCCTCATCAGCTGCCTGGCCCCTGCCAGGGCACCATGCCTGGCCCCCACGCCCAGGAAGCCGCACTGACTGCTGTGGGCCTTCCCTGTGCTGTTGGCCACACGACGGTGACAAGGCCATGCTTAGGGACACACTGTGTCCCGGGGTTGGTGCCCTGACCCACCTGGCAGGGCCGTCCCCACCCCCAGGCACACACAAGCCAAGGGCACAGGCGCCAGCCAGACTGCATGGTGAGTGGACAGGGCGGGTGGGTGGAGGGATGGGGCAGCCTGGATTGCCGGAACACGGTGGGTGGGTGAACAGACGGGCGCCTGAGCGGGTATCAAGGCCGGGAGAATGGAGGGATGCTGAAGGGACAACTGAACGAACACGCGGATGGACAGGCGTGCAGCAAGAGCTGAGAACACCCTGAGGGGAGTGGGGCAAAGGTCACACCAGGCAGCTCCGTGGGAGCCTGGCTGTGGTGGCTTCACCTGCTGGGCAGGGTCTTCGAATGGGGAGGGGGTTCCTGAGCCCCACCCGCCCAAGGCCAGGGTAGAGAGACTCGGCAGAAGGGACTCAGGGCAGGGGTGAAGGGCCCCCAGAGCCTCTGCCTCAGCTAGGTCTGGGGGACTCCCCCAACCAGCAGACCCACCCTGGTTAATGAGGCTTCTGGGCAGGGGCTATTAACCCTTTGATGCCAGGGAGGCTCAGCCTGGGGGGACACACCCCCAGCCTGGGGACCTTACCCCCACCCCCAAATTATAATCCTCTTCCCCCTAATTGCCAGGGTAGCTGGGGTGGTAATTAACCCCTCCCTGCTCCCTCTTCTACCCTGTGACCCTTGGGCATCCAGCTGGGCCACCAGCAATGCTGAGAGGCCCAGGGCGGGGAGGATGCAGGAACCTGGTGGCCCCTACGCCAGTTGACCTGCTTCTCCTGACTGGCACTGGAGGCCGGTCCCGGGAAGGGCCTTCCGAGCATCTGTGACTGGGGCTTGACCCCCACGTCCCACAGGCTCTTCTTCCCGCCTGACCCTGGTGCCTGTTGCTGCGGCCTGGCCAGGAGGGGATGGCATTTCCAGAAGCGCCCTGCGCTCACTGCAACACGCATGCACACGCCTGCACGGGTCTCCGCACACAGGGGGCTGCCTGGCCCCGAGCGTGCTCCCGCAGGCTGTTCCCAGCAAGAGTATGCGGGTCACCCTGCAATCCCGCAGGGAGACCCTGGCCAGGACAGGGCAGGAGGTGGCTCTCCTCCGGGAGCCCCAGGCCCTGCCCTCACTGTCCTGTCTGCTTGTTCCCAGGGGGCCGCATGGTGGCCGCTGGAGTCTGGGCGTCTGTGTCTCTGGGGGACTGACGTATATGGCTGCATATGTCTGAGACTGCGTGTGAGCCCGTGGGGTGTGGGATGTGTGCGTGTCCTGGCTTTGCCCACCGAGACGGGCCCAGCCGGCCGGCCATGTGCCATTTCTCCCATGTCTGGCTGGGGCACGGGGTGCAGGGGGCAAGTGGGGCCCACCCTGGCTCACGGTGAGGACCGTGGGGTCCCTGCTGGGAGGTAGAGGCCCCACCCATGGCGTCTCCCACGCCTGGCAGGGCGGGGCGGTGACTCAAGGCGGCCCGGGTGAGTCAGGGAGCTGAACCCAGAGTCGCCCCGCAGCGGCCTCCGGCCCTGGCACCACCACACCCCTGGGGCCATCCCCACCTGCCGCCCTCCAGTGCCCACCCGGCCGGCGCCTGCCTACCTCTGGCGGCCTCGGCCGCCCCGTCGGGCTCGGCCGGCCCATTGTGCCGCGGCTGCTGGCCCAGCTGCAGCAGGCGCGCGCGGACCTGCTCCTGGACGCGGGCCGCCCTGAGCCGCTCCGCCTCCGGCCCCTCGGCGCCCCGGCGGTCCAGCTGCAGATCCGAGGGCAGCGCCAGGGAGCACACGCCTGCCTCAGGCTGCAGGGCGGAGAGCAGGAAGTTACCGTCCTGCATGGCGGCGGGCACGGGGTGGTCGGCCTGGTCTGGGCCCCTTCGCCACCTCAAACCCAAGCTGTCTCCGCCGTCTCTTCCCGCGCGGCCCTGTCCCTGAAGTCCCCTCCCCGCTGGCCTCGCCCAGGGCTGGCTCAGAGACTGACGCCGCCCAGCCCTGAGCTCAGCGAGGGGCGGGGACACCTGGCCCAGGTGGGAGGGCGGGGCCGCTCACGGTGGAATTCGGGCGGAAGAACAGGCCCTGCGCGTTCCCCTTCCTTCCGCCCATCCTGGGACGGAGCTGAGGGGCTCTGGGCCTTTGTACCCCGCCTGTAAAGGCCATAGCTGGTCCTTTGGGCCTACTGTCCCGAACGCTAGCAAAGGGCCCAGGGCAGCCACCTCAGGAAGTCAGGGCCAGGGCCCTCCCCGCCCGGGGAACGAGGTGCTCTGGGAAACTGCGAGGACCAGGCGGCCAACCTGAGGCTGGTTCGAGGCCTAGCAGGGGTCGGGCGCCAAGGGACTGAGTTGAGGACGGAAGGCTCGAGGTGGGGCTTCAGGGTGAAGAGGGCTCTATGGGGTCCGTGTCCAGGTCCTCGGTGCCCAAGAGACCCCAGAAGCAGGAGGCTAGATGGGCCCACCCCAGGCTCATGACCTTCCCAATATCCATCTCGTAGACCCCGGAAGTCACCCCCCAGCCCCCTCCTCTACAGAGGCCTCCCAAGGGCTGGCTGGGCCCTCTCTGGTCCCCTCCCAGGCTCCTGCCCCCCAGGCTGTGGGGGTGGGAGGCCGTTCTCAACCCGTGAGTCAGGGCTCAGCTCAGCGGGGGAAGGTGGGGCTGCCCCGGGGGGTTGACTCAGAGGGGCCCTCCTGCCCCGGCTGGGGACACAGGGAGGAACTGGCAGTCCAGTCCAGCAGGGACTGGGAGGGCTGGAGCTGCACGGACAGGGGCAGCCCAGGAGTCAGAGCAGGAGTGAGATCCTGGCAGAGCGGGGCTTGCCCCAACGTCTCCCTGGAGCGCCCCCACCAGCCGGACACGCCTGCTCCACGGCCTCCTGGGGAGGCTTGGCTGGGATCCGGGACAGGCCCCTGGTGGACTGAGTGGGGCGAGGGCTGAGCCCAGGAGGCCTGGGGGGCAGGGGCCCAGCGGCCTCATGTTCTTCCTGGGCTCCCCTCGCAGAGTCACCTTGGGCCCAGCCTCACTGGCCTTCCTTCCCATGGAAGACCCTTACCCTGGGCCCTGGGCCCCTGAAGGCAGGGGACATGGTCCCAGGTGGGAAGGGTGGCTGGGAGCAGTGGCCTGGGGGTGAGGTGGGGTCAGGTCAGGAGGCCTCCCTAGGGGTGAGGTCAGTGCTGGGGAGGAGACTGGGGACAGAGTCAGAGGTCAGTGTGAGGGATGAGGGGCCGAGGAGGGTCCCTGGGAAGGTCCAGGTGACGCCTGGGGTGGAGCAAGGGGCAAGGGGGTGCACAGGGTGGGCAACCTACCCCGCCGGCGGTCTGGAGACGGCTGGCCCCGGGGCTCACCCCAGAGACGGCTGCTGCGGGCTGAGGAGTCCTGGGCTGCATCCCGGGCCCAGCACTGGTGCTGGGGCCTTGCTGTGGGCCAGGACTGCGGGGGCACCAGGAGGGCGGGGTGGGAATGCCTGCACGCCCAGCCAGCTCATCAGACCGGTTGCTTTCCTGGGAGTTGCGTTTTGTGTGGAAAAATCCTGGGAGACAAGTTTGTGCGGCGCTGAGTGTGCCTGGAGGAGGTCGCCTGGCACGGGCCTGGGGCCCGCCCTGCACTCATCCACCTGGGGACCAGCCTGCCCGGTCACACGGCTGGGGAAGCCGGCCTCAGGGGCGGACTGCAGGTGGGGGTCAGGCAGACACCCCCAAGGCCCAGTCCTCTAAGCCTGCCGGGTCCCCAGGGCCCATTCTGTAGAGCTCGCCCCTCCTCTCGGCCAGGAGGCTGCAGGAGGCCCCAGGCTGTGCCGTCTCCTGGGGGCCTGTGCGGCCCTCCCACCGCCCACCGTGGATTTCTGCCCCTTGCGACTCCCTGTCCAGGGAGAGCCTGGGGACCCGCGGGAGCTTCCTCTAACTGCTGCAGGGCCTGAAGGACCCGCTGTGGCTTGCACCTGTCCCCCTTCAAGCTCAGAGCCCAGCCCCACCCTGGGACCAGGCTTCTGCTCCTGAGAGTCCTCCTCTCCTTGGAGCGAGTGAATGGGGGAGACAGCTTGATGGGGGGCTTCCTGGAGGACGGTGTCTTTAGCAGGGGCGGCGGGGGGGGGGGGGAGACTAGAAAACCTGCTCGATTGAGTCTGAGATTCCCGGACCTGAGGGCCTGGAAGTGTGAGGGATGCTCTTACTTGGGAGGTGGGTGGTTGGGGAGCCTGAACTCTGCCCTGGGGGGTGTGAAGGTAGGGCTGTGAGGGCCCAAGGGGCAGGGTAGCATTTACAGGTAAGGACTGCCTGGGCTTAGAGGTCGGGTTGGGGCATCTGCCGGTGGAGGGGACCCCAGGCAGTTGTTACATAAGTCCCTGGGGGAGGGGTTGGGGATGAGCAGGGGGCGGGGCCAGAGTAGGGGCGGACCCTTTGCTGGCTTTGCTGACCTGGGCTGCCAGGTGTGTGCAGGCAGAGCTGGAGTAGGTACAGAGGGCCTGGAGGAGGGCGGAAATGGGGAGAAAAGGTGAAGACGCAGACAGTAAAATCGTATTAACAACACTCAGGAGCGCGCTGGAGCGCAGAGAAGTTCAGATCGCCCGGCGGCACAGCCTGCTCGCGGGGCATGGGGCAGGGAGAGGCGCTCTCCGGGCGCGCAGGGCGGCGCGGGGCGCGGGGAGACGCCGGGCCTGCTGCTCGCGCTCCGGCCGGCGCGTCCTGGCGCTTCCTGTCGGGTACCTCGCACCCAGGCTCAAGAGCCTTCCAGCGTCCGACGGCTGGGTTCCCGCCAAGTCCAGCCCCGGCCCGCCTCCTCCACGACGCCTACCTGGACTCGCAAACCCGGCGCAGCGCTTGTCCCTCTGGGGCGGGCACGCTCCGCGCCTCCTGGCGGGAAGGTCGCCGAGGGCTGCGGGACCTACCCCAGCCCACCGCCTCTTCTCAGCCTCCCATCCGCCCGGCTGATTCTGAGCTCTTCCCAGTCTCTGCCCAGGTGTGTGACCGAGGCGGACACGGCGGCCCGCACGCAGTGATGCTGGTCAGGACGGCAGCCGAGCTCCTCGGGGACAGAGAAGGGAGCCTTGCGGGGCCCCGAAGAGGACCCAGAAGGGAACAGGGGGCCGGAGCTCATGGGTGGGTGCTCCAGCGGGGAGGAGGGGAGTGAGCTGACTGAAGGGAGCTGGGAGGCGGTGGCTGGGGCCCGGGTGGCCTGGGCCCGGAGGAGGCCCCCGGGGGCAGGGAGGGTGGAGGGAAGCCTGTGAACCCCGGTGCAGCTCCCGGCAGGAGGCCCGCGCCGGCTCCCGCGGAGACGCGGGGCACCGCCCACAGGTCCCGGTTCCGGCTTTGTTCCCAGTCTGTTCTTCCACCTCTAAGGAGCCCCAGCAGGCCCAGCTGTGACCGCTCCATTTTACAGCCCAGGAAATAGGCTCCTCAGGCTAAATAGGTTTCCAGGAGTTACAGAGCAAGCCAGGGTGTGTGGAAAGGTCACCCTGAGCAACAGCAGGCAGGGCTGGGCCTGGGGGCTGGCCAGCGGGCGGGGTCTCAGTAGGACCCGCTATTCCCCTTGCTAGGGCTGGGCCGCCTTCTCCACGGGGGCTGAGCCAGGGTTTGTTTGCCTTCTCCTGGTGTTCAGCTTCAGCCTTGTTCTGAAAGGGGCTCCTGCTCTCGGGCCACCCCGGCAGCTCTGCTCTCACCGTCTGGACTGCGGGCCGGGGCTGCCAGGCCTGCCGTTGCCTTTCTGCTTGAACAACATCAGGGCTGGGTCACCCCTCAGCCTCCAACTCCCTTTCCTGCAGGACCTGCTCCCTGGGGGTCAGTCAGAGTGGTCCAGCCCAGGGGAGGAGGCTGTGCTCCTGCCCGGTGCCCACAGGGGTCCTCACCTACAAAGCCCACGGCTTCCTGTGCGCTATGGCCCGTTTTTTGTTTTAAATTTACACCAGTGGCCTGTCTGTCTTTCCTTCAGGAACGTTTTCTCCTGCTGTGTCACTGAGGTGTCTTTTCTCTCATTTCCTGTCTTTCTGGTCTGGGCCTCGGGATCCCGGGATCCCGTTGTCTCCTCATGGTCTCCTTAGCTGTCCTTTCCCATTTCCTTTTGTGTGCATCTCTCAAACTTGCCTTGTGTTCCTGACTGGGTTTTAACAATAGCTGTTCCTATTTTTTGAAACTTCTAAAGTGGCTTATATCACTGTGACGATTTTATTTTTCTCATCGATTTTTTTCCCTCATGTGTTGTCAGATAGTTTTAATTTTCTGTTTTTCTCGTTGACTTTTCTAAAGGAGACTTTTTTTTTAGAGCAAGTTTTAGGTTCACAGCAAAACTGAGAGGAAGGTACAGAGAATTCCCACATGCCCCTGCCCTGGCCAGGCACAGCTCACCCCAGTTATTGCATCAGACGGCACAGCTGTTGCCGTCGAGGAACCTGCCCTGAGACGTCATCATCACCTAGAGCCCCTAGCTCACATCAGGGTTCATCCTGGTGTTTTACATGTGAGGGGTTTGGACAAGTTGGTAGTGACGTGCGCCCGTCATTACTGTCCCACACAGAGTACAGCTGCTGCCCTAAGCATCCTCTGTGCTCTGCCTGCTCACCTCTCCCTGCCCCTCCCCCAGCCTCTGGCAACCACCCATCTTTATATTTTCTTTGTCATTGTACCTTTTCCAGAATGTCACAGGTTGGACTGTCACAGTATGTGGCCTTTTCTCAGTTTGCTTCTTTCAGTTAGTTATACACGTTGGTTTCCTTTGTGTTTCATTGTGGCCTGACAGCTCATTTCTTTTTAGATGACTAATATTCCATTGTCCAGTGTACCACGGTTTCTTCATCCATGTACCTATTGAAGGACATCTTGGTTGTTTCCAGGCTTGAGCAGTTATGAATAAAGCTGCTGTAAACATCATTTGCAGGCTGTTGTGTGGACATGTTTTCAGCTCCTTTGGGTAAATACCCAGGAGCGTAGTCGCTGATCACATGGTGAGAGTGTGCAGTTCACACCTCGCCCGCGCTGGATGTGCGCTCCTGCCACACGTGGCTCTGGATTCTGGCTGTCCTAGTAGGTGCGTAGTGTGGCTCATTGTCTCATAATGTGCGTTTCTCTAATGACATAGGGTGTGGAGCCTCTTCTGGTGCTTGGATGCCATTTGTATATCTTCTCTGCTGAGGGGTCTGTTAAGATTGTCTGCTCATGTTTCAGTTGGATCACTCATTTTCTTGTTGGGTTTTAAGAGTTCTTTCTATACTTATGAGTAACAGTCCCTTGTCAGATATGTCTTTTGCAAATATCTTTTTCCTAGTCTGTGATTTGCCTTCTCAGTCTTTTGTCTTTTGCAGAGTGGAAGTTTTTCATTCTAATGAAGTTCTGTGTATCAATTGAAAGTGAAAAGTGAAAGTCAGTAGTGTCTGACTCTGTGTGAACCCATGGACTGGAGCCTGCCAGGCTCCGCTGTCCATGGAATTCTCCAGGCCAGAATACTAGAGTAGGTTGTCATTCCCTTCTCCAGGGAAATCTTCCCAACTCAGGGATCAAACCCAGGTCTCCTGCACTGCAGGCGGATTCTTCACCATCTGAGCCACAGGGAAGCCCTTCTCTGCTTTGATTTTGGCTGGCCTGGGTCAGCTGCAGGGTGCAGGCTTCTTTTGCGGTGCCTTCTCCCATCATGGAGCGTGGCCTCCAGGGTGTGCCAGCTTCAGTGGCTCCTAGACTCCAGAGCACAGGCCGACTAATTGTGGCACACGGGCTCAGCTGCTGTGTGGCATGTGGGATCTTCCCAGATCAGGGGTCAAACTCCAGGTGGATTCTCTGCCATCTGAGCCATCAGGGAAGTCCTCAGTTACTTCTTTTGTGGGTCAGCCTTTCGTGTTGTATCTACAACACCATCGCCACACCCAAGGTCATCTGGGTTTTCTCCTGCACTATCTTCTGGAACTTTGATAGTTCTGGGTTTTACATTTAGGTCTGTGAGTCAGCTGCTGTTAATTTTTGTTGTCCAGTTGTCCCAGCACCATTTGTTGGAAAGACCACTTCCGCTCCATTGTATTGCCTTTTCTTCTTTGTCAGAGATCAGCTGACTGCATCTGCATGCGTGCTAAGTTGCCACCATGGAAGCCCCTACGTTGCTTCAGTCTCGTCCAATTCTTTGTGACAAGAATACTGGAGTGGGTGACCATGCCCTCCTCTGGGGGAATCTTCCTACCCGGGGATCAGACCCACATCTCTTATGTCTCCTGCATTGGCATGCAGGTTCTGTACCACTGGTGCTACCTGGGAAGCCCTGACTGCTTTTATGTGGGTCTGTTTCTGAGTTCTCTCTTCTGCCCCACCGATCTGTCTGATCTTTTGCCAGCACTACACTGTCTTGATTGCTGTAGCTTTGTGGGAGGGCTTGAAGTTGGGTGCTGTCCGTCCTTCAAGTTTATTCTTCTCCTTGAATATTATGTTGGTTATTCTGTGTCTTTTACCTCTCCAAGAAAGAATCAGTTAGTTGATTGGTGGGATATTCTTTTTTAAATAATTGGAGGAGAAACTATGCTTATCTGATTCTGGTAACAGAGCAGTTTTACTTACTTATTTAGCTGCGTTGAGTCTTCATTGCATCGTGCTGGATCTTTCATTGCAGCGCATGGACCCTAGTCGTGGTGCACTCTGCTTTGATTTTGGCGCCCCCTTATATATGTTTTGTTAGATTTTTACCTGGGTATTTATTTATTTTGGGGAGTGCTTATGTAAATGCTGTTTGTGTTTTAAATTTCAAATAGTTCATTGATAGTATATAGGAAAGCAACTGACTTTTGTATATTAACCTCGTCTCCTGCAACCTTGCTATAACTGACTATTAGTTCCAGGAGTGTCTCTCTTTTTCTTCTAGGCACACATACGAGTCTGTCATCTGCAAACTAAAACAATTGTGTTTCTTCTTCCTCCATCTGTAAACCTTTTATTTCCTTTTCTTGTCTTATTAACTAGTTCTTCCAGTATAATATTGAAAAGAAAGATGAGAAGGATTTAACGTTACTTTCTAAACATTTGCTCGGATGTCGACACTAACATGCACCCTCCGCTGCCCTGTCTGTGTCCTTGGCAGACTCACCACCACCTCAGGGCTTTGCTGGGATGTCACTCAGACTTTTCCTGATCACTGTTTACAATGGCAGCCTCACTCAGACTCACTATTCTTTTTCCTGGCTTTATTTTTTTCTACAACAGCTGCCACCAGCTAATACACTAGACATCTCTTTGTTGTGTCTATCGTCTGCTCCCCCTCCCCCTTCACTAGAATATAAAGTCTGTAAGGTCAGGGATTCTTGTCTGTTTTATTCACCAGTTTTCCGTCAGTACCTGGCACATAGTGGGTACTCAGTGGTTGTTAAAGTGGGTTAATAAATCATGGTATATATGTGTTCTAGACTAGATGAAGTGTCTAGACATTTTTTTTTCTGCTTCCAGAGGTAATTATTTTTCTGATGTACATGCTTCCCCTGGCTGTTACATCCCCTCTCCCACTTTTGGCAAAGTGATTGAGGAAGCCTTACAAATAGTTGAGAAATAAGAAGTGAAAGGCAAAGGAGAAAAGGAAAGATATATCCATCTGAATGCGGAGTTCCAAATAGCAACGAGAGATAAGAAAGCCTTTCTCAGCGATCAATGCAAAGAAATAGAGGAAAACAATAAAATGGGAAAGACTAGAGATCTCTTCAAGAAAATTAGAGATACCAAGGGAACATTTCATGTAAAGATGGGCTCGATAAACAACAGAAATGGTATGGACCTAACAGAAGCAGAGGATATTAAGAAGAGGTGGCAAGAGTACACAGAAGAACTCTACTAAAAAGATCTTCACGACCCAGATAATCATGATGGTGTGATCCCTCACCTAGAGCCAGACATCCTGGAGTGCGCAGTCAAGTGGGCCTTAGGAAGCATCACTATGAACAAAGCTAGTGGAGGTGATGGAATTCCAGCAGAGCTATTTCAAATCCTAAAAGATGATGCTGTTGCATTCAATACGCCAGCAGATTTGGAAAACTCAGCAGTGGCTACAGGACTAGAAGAGGTCAGTTTTCATTCCAGTCCCCAAAAAGGGCAAAGAACGCCAAACAGTGTTCAAACTACCACACAACTGCACTCATTTCACATGCTAGCAAAGTAATGCTCAAAATCCTTGAAGCGAGGTTTCAACAGTGTATGAACTGAGAACTTCCAGATGTACAAGCTGCATTTAGAAAAAGCAGAGGAACCAGAGATTGCCAACATCCACTGGATAATAGAAAAAGCAAGAGTTCCAGAAAACACATTTACTCCTGCTTCATTGACTATGCTGAAGCCTTTGTGTGAATCACAACAAACTGGAAAATCCTTAAAGAGATGGAAATACAGACCACCTTAGCTGCCTCCTGCAAAACCTGTATGCAGGTCAAGAAGCAACAGTTAGAAACGAACATGCAACAACAGACTGTTTCATAACTGGGGAAGGAGTATATCAAGACTGTATATAGTCACCCTGCTTATTTAACTTATATACAGAGTACATCATGTGAAATGCTGGGCTGGATGAAGCACAAGCTGGAATCAAGTTTCCCAGGAGAAATATCAATAACCTCATATATGCAGATGACACCATGTTTATGACAGAAAGTGAAGAGGAACTGAAGAGCCTCTTAATGAAGGTGAAAGAGGAGAGTGAAAAAGTTGGCTTAAAACTCAGCATTTAGAAAACAAAGATCATGACATCCAGTCCCATCACTTCATGGCAAATAGATGGGGAAACAATGGGGACAGAGACAGATTTTATTTTGGGGGGGCTCCAAAATCACTGCAGATGTGACTGCAGCCATGAAATTAAAAGATGCTTGCCCACTAGAAGAAAAGCTATGACCAACCTAGATAGCATATTAAAAAGCAGAGACATTACTTTGCCGACAAAGGTCCGTCTAGTAAAAGGTATGGTTTTTCCAGTGGCCATCTATGGATGTGAGAGTTGGACCATAAAGAAAGCTGAGTGCCGAAGAATTGATGCTTTTTAACTGTGTTGTCGGAGAAGATTCTTGAGAGTCCCTTGGACTGCAAGGAGATCCAACCAGTCCATTGTAAAGGAAATCAGTCCTGAATGTTCACTGGAAGGACTGATGCTGAAGCTGAAGCTCCAATACTTTGGCCACCTGATATGAAGAGACTACTCACTGGAAAAGACCCTGATGCTGGGAAGGACTGAAGGCAGGAGAAGGGGATGACAGAGGATGAGATGGCTGGATGGCATCACTGACTCAATGGACATGAGTTTGAGCAAACTCTGGGAGATGGTGAAGGACAAGGATGCCTGGCGTGCTGCAGTCCATGGGGTCACAGTCAGACACGACTGGGCGTCTGAACAATTCTTAATTTCACTGCTAGTTCTTTCTTGTTATAAACATCCGTGACTGGGGACCATTCCTTTGGAACTAGACAATTAGGGAGGAGTGGACAGTATGAGCTGGGGCATCTGGTAGCTTGAGGAGGCAGGTCTGCTGTGTCCTCCACCTCGTGGGCACTCGCCCTCTATGAACCAGGGAGACCTGCGGTGAAGTCCAAGTCACAAATGACTTAATGTTCACAGACACCCACTAGCTGTCCGGGTCAGCAGCCACAGGGCTGAATGCCGTGGGCATCTCTGGGACCTCCCCAGGGCCTGATCCCTCTTTCATTGAAATCCTCCCCACAGTGAGGTGAATCTTGTGAGAATCGTTTGGAATTCTGGGAAGACATGATGCCTTCCCACAAAATAAGGACATACACAGAGTAACAGCCCCAAAGATGTCCATGCCCTAATCCCCAGAACCTCTGGCTGTCACCTCCAGGGCAAGAGGGACTTTGCATGGTGGATTTTTAACTACTGGACCACCAGGGAAGTCCCACTTGGTGGGATTTTGATTTGGATTGCCTTGAATCAAGTTGGGGAAAACTGACAGCGTTGACAGTATTGTTTCTATCCATAAAGGATGTTCCTTGAGATGGAGCAGTTGCCTGGGTTATCTGCATGGGTTCAATGTCATCATAAGGTCCTTATAAGAGGGAGGCAGGAGAGTCAGAGGCGACGACATGATGACAGTAGCAGAGGTGAGAGACAGTGATATGAAGATGGTCGGCTGATGGCTTTGAGGATGGAGGAAGAGAGCAGGCACCGAGAAATCCCGGTGCCCTCTAGCAACTGCGAAAGGACGGGAGCAGATTCATTCCTAAAGCCTCCAGAGAAAATGCAGGCTGGAAACCTCGATTTTAGGACTTCTGATGTCCAGAGCTGTAAGACAGGAAATTCCATTCATTCCTGGAAATTCGTTACAGCAGCACAAGGAGCTCATATGGGCAGGTGCACCAGTATCGGGCAGCCCGGGGAAGAGCTGGCCATGGACAGCAGCATCGTCTGGCCTGTATCTGACTCCCCAGGGGTGCCTAACCCTGAATGAGGGGTACGTGAGAAAAGTCAAACAAGCAGACCTCTCATTATACTTAAAGCAGTTTGCACAGGGGTCTCCATTCATGGCAGCTGAGTCCTACCTGTATCCCCCAACCTGGTCATAGGACATCCCCTGCCCAACCCACCCACCCCAGTCCTGGGGTGCTGAGTGCTCCCGCATCTTTGAGGAGGATGGGGCAGGACTCACATCCAAGGTTGTTTTCACTACAAATGAGACTGAGGACGTGGTAGGATACTATTTGCTCCTGGGCGGAAAGGCCCTGTATCTCGCCCACAACCACTGGCTCCATGCAGGAGGTGGTGGGAGGAGGTCCAAAGCCCCTTCCCCTCAGGACCTGAGGCTCAAAGGAAGATGTTGGAGAGGCAGGAAGCGCGAGGGTGGAGGAAGGTGGGGTCAGCACCGTGTCCAAAGCTCAGGTCAGGAAGGGGTGTCAGGAACAGGCACAGCGCCCATGACCCTCTGCCCCCCAAGACAACCAGGCACAGAGAACCAGTCAGAACTAAAAAAAATATTTCATTTCATTCTGAATAAAAAATGGAACAGACAGAACTCTTGGAAATCCCGAAAACAACATCATCGCTACGGCAAAATTTCACAGAAATCATCGCAC
This sequence comes from Antilocapra americana, assembly GCA_007570785.1. Classification (NCBI taxonomy): domain Eukaryota; kingdom Metazoa; phylum Chordata; class Mammalia; order Artiodactyla; family Antilocapridae; genus Antilocapra; species Antilocapra americana. The sequence continues at coordinate 201,426 of ML664187.1, read as the reverse complement.
AGGGCGTGGGGGCCGAGCCTGGGCCCCGCCCACTAAGGAGGCCGCCTCTCTGGGAGGGGCCGAGGGCGCAGTGGCCTGGGGCCCAAGCGGGCAGGCACTACGGTGGCTGTGCCCCCAGGATGAGCCCGCTGGGTCCCCAGGGTCCAAGCTCTGAGCCCAGCCTCCAGCTGCCAGCACAGGCAGGCTGGTGGGGCTGGGAGGGGTCGCTGGTCCTCAAGGGGCCTGGTCTCGGGCGGCCTTGCGGCTGCGCGCACCCCACATCCCGCGCTTGGAGTGGAAGTGGTGGTAGAAGTTCCGCACTCGGAGTCGCTCCACCTCCAGCCCTGCCTGCAGGACCCTGGGGGCCGAGAGGGGTGGTCAGGGCTGCCCCGCAGCCTGGAGGGTCTTTGGGGGTGATCAAGACTGGGCAATGGGGGTGGGATGGAATGGAAGAGGTCATAACCCGGTCCAGGGGCTGGATGTGGGGGCTTCCACTACTGTAGGACCTTGCTGGGGGCAGGGGGACTCTGGGGCCACCACCAGGCCGATAGGATCTGGGGGCTTCCCTGAGTCTGCAGGACCCTGGAGCTAGGAAGGGGTTTAGGGGAGTGGGCAGCACCTAGAATCTCTCTAGGCCTATGGATCCTGGGGGAGGAGAGGAAGACAGCAGAGCCCTGTCAGCATGTGGGGGCCCTGTCCCCTCCCCCCCAGAGGGGCGGGGCGTGGAGTCTGTCTCGGGGTTGAGGGGGTCACCTGTCCAGGAGTTCCCAGTCCTCGCCTCCCCACTGGTCCCGGAATTCCTCAGTGTTCATGCCTCCAATGCGGTCAAAGTCAGACTTGTAGATCCCAAAGAGGCCAAAGCCGTTCACCTCCCAGTAACCTGGTGGAGAGGAGGTGCCCTTCAGACACCAGGCCCTGTGAAAGGCCTTATTCAGGAGGGCTCTTGGGGTCATTCCAACATGGTGGTCATACCTCGGACCCTGGGCATGATTTGGGTGCTGGAGAAGGTTCCTAGAGGCCAAGCGTGACCCTGGGGTTACTGGGGGGGGGGGGACTTAGGGTCCCAGGCACTGTGGGCTTCCTGGATGCCACAAGGAGTCCCGGACATTACAGGGAACCCTGATGGGGCCCAGGCCTACCTTACAGGTTGGGAGGCCCCTGGGGAGCCTAGATTTCACCCTGGCATTGGTGGGACCCCAGGCCCTCCTAGGGGGCATCCAGGGCATTACCGTGTGGGTCCCCTGGTGAGCTCCCGCAGCTCAGCCGCATGACCACAGGCGCGAAGGCCAGCTTGCCCTCCACGCAGTGCTTGCGGATGCCGTCTAGGATGCTGGGGGGGAAGTGGATGTGCAGGTCGCAGAGGAAAACGATGCTGCTGGCATCCTGGGGACAGCGGGGAGGTCTGAGCCGCGCCCTCCGCTCCGGAAGGACGCGCCAGCCCCAGCCTAGCCGGCTTTTCCAGCTGGCCCCTTTCCCACCCTGCCCACGCACCTCCACCGCGTCCACTCCAGCTTGCAGCCCCGCAGAGCGCTCGAAGTTTCCAGCTCGCCTCAAGTACTGGAATCTGGGAGAGGGGAGGAGCGGGGCGGGGACAGAAAAACCCATCTCTGTTCAGGAGGAGGAAAGACACGGCCCACCGTCCTGGCAAGAAGGTGGGGGCGCCGTTACCTGGGCAGCCGCGCTGCGCGGAGGGCCTGCTCCACGTCCATGTCCTCGCTCTCAAAGTCCACCAGCACGACACTGAAGCGGGAGTCACCTGTGCGGGCGTGCAGCGCGGCCATGTCTGCCAGGAACTGCATCACCCAGCGCGCCTGGTTTTTCACTGGAGGAGGATGGGGACACTGAGCCCGCCTGGACCCAGCCGGCGGGGCGCCCCCCGCCCCGGCACCCCGCGCACCCGGCACGACGAAGTGCACCATCACGTCCTGGCGCCAGGCCAGGCGCAGCGGCCGGCACAGCTCCGGGCGGCCGTCGGGGCGCGCGGAGGCGGCGGCGGCGGCGAGCTCTGGACTCTCTCGGTCTTCCTCGGTGTCGCCGGCGCGGGCCCCGGGCAGGCGCAGGAAGACGTACTCAGACAGGCGCAGGCGGCGCCCGCCGCGCTCCTGGAGCTCCAGTTCCAGGAGGAAGCGGCTTCCTCGCGCGGAGTCCCGGCGCTTCTCCACGTTCACGATGCGGAGAAGAGCGTATCGCCTGCGGGCGGAGCCTGGTCAGCAGCAGAGCGGAGGGCCCCATGACCCCCCCATCGCTGCAGCAGAAAGGCGGCCACTCAAGTGACTGAGGAGGGGCGGTGGTGGGGGCTGCCACGCGGCCCTGTGTCCCAGCCCCCACCCATTCCATCCCAGCCCCCCTCGAGGTACATTTCAGGCCGCGCGCCCCCCCGACGCCCCACCCCGAGAGGGCGGCGTCCCCACGCCCAGGCCGGTCCTCTCTCCGCCCTGCCACCACCGCTATCCACAGCCACACGCTCAGACACCTTCAGGGGACCCGCTGCCCACAGGACAGGACTCGGGTGCCCTGGACGTCTCGGACTCCTCTCAGTATCTCGCCCCGCAGACAAGCGAGCTTCCGCTTCTGGGAGAAGGGCTCTGTCCCGGATGCCCCTGCCTGGATGCCGGCCGATCCTCCCCATGCACCGTCTCTAAGGTCCTAGATACTTCCTCTGAGAAACCTTTTTGCCTCCCTGGCACAAGCCCAAGGCCTACCTTGCTCTCCTGGGAGGAAGCCTCTGGCCCTTGCCCTTCACCCAGCCCTGAGTACCTCACCCCCCACCTTCACTCTGCCCACAAACAGTGGTTTCTACTCCTCCCGGGAAGGCAGGGTCCTGCGCTTGACTAGATTGCTTTTCTTTCTGCCACGTGATCCCCCTGCACAGCCAGTATCACTCACCTGGGAGCCTACCCCCTCCAGGGGTCTAGATTCTCCCCCTCGCCCCATGCCCATCCCCACCACAGTCTCCCCATGTCAGGGCCTTTCTGCCCCCGGGTTCGGGTCTGTGCTCTGGGTCTGGGCTTTCGCTCCTGGGGCCACTCACACCCTTGTCCTGCTCGCAGGATGGGGCTGCAGCCACGACCTCTCTGTTGGACAGAGGGCCCCATACCCTGGGATGATGAGCTGCTCTCAGGGGGCTCAGAGCCAGGGGCAGGCTGGCTTTTTCAACCTCCTAGAATCAATCTGTCCCCGCCTCTGCCAAGGGTCCAGGCTGTCCCATTGCTGCCCTGGACCAAGCCTGTAGGTCACAGGCTCCGCCTTCCACCCCTTCCTCTCCAAGGCCTCCCCCCCTTCCTCTCTGATCCAGATGGGCCAGACGCATGTCTTGCTCAGTCTTGAAACCAGCCTCCAATGCCCATGAGGCCTGTCCTCTTGGTCAGCCTCTGCCTGTCACTTTTGTCTGCAGCTCCTGCCGCTCCTTAAGGGCTCAGCATAGTTCTAAGAACCCCTCAGGGCAAATTGGGGTTCCCACTCTCCAGTCCCACACCTGCTTGAGGTGGAGACAGGATTCAATTCCTGGGACCCGGGGACCCGATCAGAGGGGTCAATGGGACAGGAACCCTGAGCTCACCTCTGAGGACTAAGACCCCAGTCAGCATGGTGCTGGTGGGGGGAGGGATCTTGGGGTTCTTAGCTTGATCGTGTGTGTATGTGTGTGTCTATTTTGGGGAGTGACCTGGGTGGCTCAGATCCATCCTCAGGTCTAAAGTGGCAGGCGGGGGGGTTTGGAGGTGCAGGACGGGGAACCAGCCCTGGGTGGTAGAGGGAAGGCTCCTAATACAGGACAGGGGCCCCAGAAGGGAGAGAGGACCCTTTCTGACGGTGGTGTGTGCACCGCTCCCAGAGCAGTGCCTTGTCAAACCTTGGGGAGAGCCGAGGGTCCCAGCGAGGCCAAGCTCCGCCCTCCCACGGCACCCCTGCCCCGTACCCGCCATGGCGCACGTTGAGCCTCTCCATGTACTGAGCCACCACGTCCACGGCCTCGGCCTCGGGCAGCTGCAGGTTCCCGGACACGTTGCAGCGCAGATCGTTCCAGTCGGAGCGCAGCAGCTCGAAGTCCACGTTGCCGACGCTGAACGTGCGCTGCCAGTTGATGGCATCCTCTCGCCAGCGGCTGCGCACCAGGCCTGCCGCCTCCTCGCTGTCCTCCGACGCATTCTCGTCGCCCGGCGCCCCTTCCTCGTCGTCATCCGCTTCCTCCTCCTCGTCCTCCTCGCCCTCCCCAGGCAGCTGTGGCCTGGACACCTGGGACAAGCTCAGGAAGGAAGTCACGGGCTGCACTTCAGAGGAAGAGTTGGAGTCCGCCGTAGGGACCACGACTCCGGGCGCGCGCGCCCGGCCCTCCCGGCTCTCCCGGGTGGCTGGTGCCACGGCCGGGGCGCTGCTCGTCCTGTGGCCTCGAGCCCGGGGTGGGCGTAGGGGCGCCCTCAGCGGCACCCTGGGTAGGGGTCGGGGGCGCAGGAAGACACCAGGCAAGGGCGGCCGGGGCGGGCCGCGGGCTCCGAGCAGTGGCGGGGCCCGGCGGGGCGCCCGCTGTCCGGGCCGCACACGAGTCACGTACACCTTGGAGGGCCGGGCTGCAGGCCGCGGGGGCGGGGCGCGGCCCAGGAAGAGGGGGAGCTGGCGGGCCGCCCAGCTCAGCGCCCGGGAGCGCCGGGGCGTCGGCGCGGCAGGGGTGGCCGGGACCTCGGAGGGGGCTGCGGGGGCCGGGAGCTGGCGGCGCTGGCGACTGCCCTGCCTTCGCGGGGCCGTGGTGGTCCCCAGGCCGGCGTCGAGCAGCTCTCCGTCGTCCTCGTCGTCCAGGAAGTCTGTGGGAAGCGCGTGTGAGCCGCTGCAGGGCCACCGGCTGGGGGTGGGGTCGCCGAGGGCACTCACCGTCAGGGTTGAGGAAGAGGAAGGCTCGGCGCTGCACCTCCTCCCCGTCCTCCCCGCCCGCCTCCCGGTCCATCTTCATGTATTTGTAGAACCCAAACCTGGGGCGGGCGGGCGGGCGTCAGAGACCGGCGCGGCAGAGGCCCGCCCATTCTCCCCGGGGCCTCCGCCACCGCCCACCTTTCCAGATACAGCGGCGACTCCCGGTAGAAGCACTTGTTGTCCGCCTCCATGTGAGTCAGGCGCGTGTGGTCGTTGGGGTAAACGAAGGACAGGTACACCTGCGGTGGGCAGAGGGCTCAGGGCAGGCCGCCCTCCAGAGGGTCTGGAGGCTTCGGGGACCCTGGCGAGAGGGAGGCCTGGCTCTCAGGGAAGACCTTGGTGAGGGGCACTCACGAATTGCAGTCCCTGGTATCTTGCGATGGGAAAGTCCTTGACCACGTAGGTCGGGGCGTAGGCGCAGGGCTCCAGCACACTCTCCAGATCTGAGGGCTCCACTCGAGGAGCTGTGAAAGGGGAGGTTACACTGTGACCCGGACCCTCGCCTCCACACCCCCTCCACCCTGTGCACGAACTCCCCTCACTGAGAAAGAAGGCGTCTCGCGGATCCGGCCGCAGCATGTCAGCTCTGGGCTCCTCCTGCCGCAGACGGCCCCCCACGTGACTGGCAGGAGACTGGGGTACGTGAGCCACGTGGTCCATCTTCAGGGCTGACTCGTCTAGGGGCAGATGTGTGAAGTCCCCAGGGAGTTCACAGAGCCCTCCTCACCCCCATCCAGCCACCCCAGACACCACCCATAGGAGCCTTCCCCTTCCCCAGAGGCACTGGCTCCAGACCTGTGTAGAGGGATATGTGAGCAGAGCCGATGACCTCGAACTTCAAACCCGGCAGGAATGCTCGCCACTGGGGGTTGGAGAAGGTGGTCAGGACCAAAGGAAGGGGGTGTGGGGGGCACTCTGGGTCAGGGAGGAGTGGATCTTCTTGTCATGGGGACGGGGAGCTAGTAGGGCAGCACCTTTAAGGATGCAGAAAGCTGGGCAGGTGGACGGAAGGGGACTCCTAAGGGAAGGCCTGGCAGGGAAGCTGTGGAGGCCCAGAAGGTTGGGGTCCCTGGAGAACGGTGAGAACCTCCTCTGCTCCCTTCAGGCCTTTCCTGACATCCTGGGCACTTCTTGACCTTCTGGTTATGACCTATGCCCCTACCCGCTCGTGATTCTACGGCCGCTGCCCCTTTGGAGGTCAGAGCTGGCCTTCCAAGCGCAAGCCCCAGCGGCTCCCAGCTCCCTGGGGGACCTCCCCACCCCCGCTTCTCCCACTTCTGTGCCTTGCAGACTGTCTCTCCCCCATCCCTCTCATGCTGGGTTCCTGGGGGCTGTCCCAGGCCCTCTTCCCTTGCCAGCTCATCCTGGGCCCCTAGTCACCCCCTCAGCTTCCATAAGATCACCTGAAATCTGCATCTGCAGTCTAGACCCTCTGCCAAGCTGAGTTGGGGTGATGCCCTTCACACACAAACCAAACACCTGCAACCCCCCCCCAGCCTTCCCTGGTCACTACCCCACATCCAGCTAAACTCGGGCTCAGTCACTGGGCATCTCCCCCTACCTCCAGAGGACCTGCGGGTTCAAGGACTGATGGTCACCTGTGAAAATCCTTCCCAACAGGCAGCGGCTAGAGGGTTTTCCCTGACATGCAAATCCCATTGCCTCATTCTCAGGAGGAAGCCCTGCCTGATCTGGCCACCAGACTGTGTGGAGTTCCAGAGACTGTTCTTGAGACCAGGAATTCATCCTTGTACCCCGAATTCGCTCCCCCATGGGTCTCCCTGTGAGCGTCTCTCTCAAGAGTCTGCTCGGGGGCCACTTTCTCCGTGAAGCCCCTGAGCAGCACAGTGGAGCACAAGTCCCGCCCCTGAGCAGCTGCTCATCTGCCAGATGGGAAGTCCTGGGGGGCAGCATCCATGCCGCTATTCTGTGGGGAGCAGTGGGAGGAGGTATGGGTGTGGCGGGGGGCAGGGGTGTGTCTCCAGAAGCCCCCAGGGGGCAGCTGCACTCACGCCCACTTCCACGTGGTCCGAGCCGCGGTCATCCTGCTTGTGCAGCAGCTCAAAGTAGTACCTCCGAGAGGCCATGAGCCTGGGGACAGGAGGAGTCAGGGGCTGGCCCGCTGCGCCCCAGGAGCCCCTGAGATGGCGGGCCCAGGGCCAGCAGCAGTTTCATGCATGCACATGTCACCGCGTCCTCACACACAGACACACGCCTGCTCCTGGTCACTCACCGTCTGGGCTTGGACACCTGGGAGCTGAACTTGGTGAACTCTCCAGGCGCTGTCCACTCTGAGCCCGTCTGGAGGACAACAGGAAAAGGCTCACCCTCTCCCTGGGCACCAGCCCCACACAGTGCCCATTCCCGACATGTTGAAGGGGACGGGTGACCGAGGCCACAGGAGGCCCGTGAAGACAGAAGGGGTGTGGACGGAGGGGCAGGTGGGGATACCTTGCCCACAAAGGCCACCAGCTGGGCACCTGCTGGGCTCTCGTTTGGGCTCAGCCAGAACTCCGAGTTGTCATCCGAAGCCACAGAGAACTGGACGTCGCCTAGGCCGTGAGACAGGGCTCAGGGACGGGTGGGGCGCTCGCGATACTCCCCCCCAATGTCCCCACCCCCGCACCATCTCTGGCCGGGTGGATGAAGCCGAAGAGCCGGAGGCCGTAGTTCTTCCACTTGGGGGACACAGCCAGCTTCTTCACGGTGGTGCGAGTCTGGGGGGACAGCAGCCTCTGACATCAAGGTGCCTGCCCACCCCCGCCCAGGACCGCCGCCACCCAGCACTCACGTGAGGGAAGAGTGGGAAGTGCAGGTTCCTCCGGAGCTGGCCCACGGCGCCCCCACACCAGTCCTCAAACACGTGCAGATTCACCTGCCCCTTGTACTGTGGGGGAGCGGGGCTTACCGGCCGCCCGTGCCCCTGGCCCCCCCTGCCCATGCCCCAGCGGGCCTCACCTCCTCCCGCCACGCCGGCACTTGACGGGTGAGGTTGAGTACCAGGGGTCTCCCAGCCCCCCCGGGAAACAGCACGCCTGGGTCCCGACCTTCAGACTGCGGGGGACAAAGGGTACCAAGGTCACGGCTGAGAGGTGTGAGGGCGGGAAGAAGTCACACACGCGCACACGGAGGCTCGGATGCAGCGCATGACACAGCCAGCCACACACACCGGTTCCCATCACACGGCCCTCCGTATCTAGCCACGAAGCCCTGAACCCATCACGCCCCAGCCACACGCACACCCAGAAGACCCCCACTCACGGCGGCTGGCAAATGGGGGCCCTGGATCTCGTACGTGTGGCTGTTTGTTCCCCGCAGCCCTGCTCACCACTGGCTCCTCCTCACGGCTCTCGCTGGAGTCCTCTGCCCTCTGTGTGGACAGCGCACCCCAGACGCCCCGGTTGTCGGTCACACTGCTCAGCTTCTCGCCGTCTGTGGGTGGCAAAGGGGCTGTGGGTGGGACCCAGGCTCTTCAGTTGGGGCAGGATGGCCAATGGTGTCCCCTTTGAAGCCTCCCCTCCCCATGTCTGCTCCCTCATGTTGCCCAATGCACCCCCCCCAAGCTGGAAGTGCCTTTTACCGGGCTGTTCTCCCACACCCCGCCTCCGTGGGAATGGCCCTGCCTGAGTCCTCCACCTGACTCTTCCCAGCCCCCACTGGTGTGAGGGAGCCTGTATGTGTGTGTGCACATCCTGGGACACCGATCGGGTGGCCTCATCAGTGACTCTGCCTCCAGGAAGGCTCCCAGGACTGCTCTGTGCCATCAGCATATTTCCCATGTGCTGGAGTGTTTTGTGTCTGCCTCCCTTGCCAGAACTGAGAACCAAGTTGTTGTCAGGCAAGCCAGCGCTGTGATCTTGAGGCTACACCAGCGCTAGCCCATGGCATAGGTGCTACCTGCTGCCCTTGAGGCCACGGTCCTGGACCAAAGGAGCCCTGGCACCTGCCTGGGCAGAGGAGGGACTGGCACGCTGGTCTGGCTGTCAGAGGACCTGGGGCCAAGGTGGCCCTGGGGGGAGACTGTCCCCGGGATCCCTTTTGTGGACTTCTCTAGTACGTGGCACACCCCAACACCCCCAAGCCTGGGCAGACCACCTGCATACCTCAATGCCCTCAACGTCCCAGACCTCCTCCTTAAGCTGTGGACCTATGGGTCCCATACCCTGGGATCTTAGCTGCTGAAAGTGAGGCTTCACTGTCCCATCCAGGGACCCCCAGTCCAGGAACCCCTCTGCTCCAGGGCCAAGTCTGGCTTCAACATCTCTGCCTGCTCTTGAATCCTGACCCCAGGAGCGAGAGCCCCATACTGACACAGCTGGCCTGGGCTCCTTCTCTGGGGGAGAGGGGCTGCCCATGGTCTCCTGCCTATGAGACTCCAGTGGTGCCTGTCCGCTTGGGTCTCCCTAGTCACTGTCTTTTGTCTGGCTGGGAGCTGAGCTCCTAAGAGGCTCCTGGCAAAACCCCCACAGCCTGGCCCCAGTGCTCCCCACCGGCCAAGGTAACTCCATGGCTGCTGGAAAACTTCCGTGGGGGTGCCACACCCAGGCTGCCACCATGATCCCAGGGCTGAGCCCAAGCACAGGGAGATCCAGATGGTGGCCTGCCGGCCCCTCCGCCCAGGACCTCTGCCCACACAGGCTGCTGGACATGGGGCAGGTAGCCGTTCCGGTGGGCGTGAAGACGGTGCTGACAGGACACTCGGGAAGGCGTCAGACATGCTCAGCTGCTCAGCTTCCACAAGCCCTGCCCCGGGGGAGCCAGGTCTCGGCCGGAGGTGAGACCCACTGGCTGGGGCTGCTCCTGGCTGGAGCTGCACGAGGGTTTGATGGTCTGTAACCTCGAACAGCTCCTGCCCACTCAGGAACAGCAGGACGGCTTCCCTGCTGGTCCAGCTGAGAGAAGAGGAGGCCTCAGAAATGGGGTTCCCACACCTCCGCCCCCTCCAAGCTGCTGAGTTAGGCTCCCTGGCTGCTCGGGAAGTCAGGTTGGAGAGGACTGGTTGCTCAGAAAACCACAAGGCAGCTGGGTAGGAGGCTGGTTCTGTTCTGTCACTGGGTCACACTCTGGGGTCCTGCCTTATGTGATGGTAACTGGGGGCCCCTAGAGAATGTGGGAGCTGCAAGATGGGTGCACTCTGGGGAGGGGTAGGTTGGCACCAGCCTCTGACCCCTGGCCTGGGTGTAGGACGGAACAGGGAGCGTTGGACCCTTTGGTGGGCGTGGCCAGGACTTTATGAATCAAAATCATCGTTCTGAGTCCTCAGGAAGCAAGATTCTCATCATCCACCCTAAAGACACCCTACTTTCTTGAGACGGGTCAGGGGCATCTTGGCTGGGACGTTCCCTGCCCTGAAGTGCTTCCTTCTCTCATCACCAACCTCCCCGCCCCCTGCCCTGTTCTAGGCACTCTGCTCCTCCTCCCCAAAATATGTGTCAACGGTCACCACTTCCAAGAGCCCTTCCAAGATCCCCTAGCTAAAGTGGCAGGACTCCTCCCCTGACTCTCCCCCACATCACTCACCAGGACCTGATTTGTGGGTTCATTGTCTGTTCCCACTGGAGCGTAAGCCTGAGTCTGGGAGCGTCCGCTCCAGGCAGTTCGGGTCTCCGCAGGCTGCACCCCTATCCCCATGACTCACTCCCAACACACAAGCGTCTCAGTCCCTGATCACAGGTTTACCTAGGGTGCCTCCTCCAGGAAGCTTTCCGATTGCGAGGGTCAGCTCCCCCCGCCAGCCTCTTCCCCAGCAGACGGGGAAACGGAGGCTCCGCTAAGAAGGAAGAGTCGGAGGCGCAGCCGGACTTGGCCCCGCGAAATCCCAGCAGGCAGGGCCTGGTATCGGAGGGCTCTCCAAGACCACTGTGACCCCGGCGCCATCCGCCCCGGGCCCGACCTCCGAGTCAGCCGGGGTTCGGGGACGCTCAAAAGGGTCGCGCGCGTCACGGTTGACGTCATCCGGCATTCCGGCCGGGTCGAGCCGAACCGAACCCCCTGCCCCGAAACTGCCGAGCTGGGAGGGGCGGCCCGGGTCTCCAGGCAGCTCTGGCCCGCGCCGAGACCTGCGCGCAAGGAGAGGGCCCGGGCCCGGGAGCGCTGGGGAGCCTCGCCGCCCCCCGCCCCGGGCGCGCGCCCCCTCCCGTACCTCGCCCGTAGCCCAGCCGCTGGCGCAGCGCTCGGCCCTGGCGCACGAGGCTCAGGTGCACGTACGTGAGCCACGCGGCGCAGGTGAGCAGCAGCAGCAGGAGCAGCAGCTTGATCTGCTTGCGGATCTTCTTCACCGGGAGCCACGGCATCGCGGCCGACCCCGCCCCGCCCGGGGCCGCGCTCAGCGGCGTCGCTGCGGCCCCCCACTCCTGCGCGCTCCGCGCCGCGTCCCCCGGCCCCGCATGGCCCTTTGTCCGCCGCCCGCGGCCCCGGGCTGCGGCCGCGACCCCGGGCTGCCCTTGGCCGAGGGCCCGGGGTGGGCGGCGGAGCGGCTGCCGGCGGTCCTCCCGCCCGGCCCCGCCCGGCCGCTCGGCTCCGAGCACCCGGGGGCCGCGGCGGGACGCAGCAGCATCCACGCTGCGGTGCTACCCACCGTGAAACGGGCCCGGCCGCCGCGCCGCGCGAGCCAATCCCGGCCCGGCCAGCCTGCGGGGAGCCAATCCGCGGGCGCGGGAGGCGGGGCCAGATGTTAGGGTGTGCCCGCCGCTCGTCTCCACGCAACGCGCGCATCCACCTGGGAGAGCCGGCCAGCGCAGCGCGGGGACGCGGGCTCCCAGGAATGCAGAGGACCCGGGAGGCGCACCGGGAGGCGCGGGGCCGGGGCCAGGGGTCAAGGATCGGAGAATGCACGGGGCGCGGGGTAGTGCATAGGACCGGGGGACGCGGGGCACGCGAGGTGCTGGGGACAGGGACTGGGGTCACAGGGTGTAGTGGTGGAGGCCGCGGGAGGTGCCGGCTATGGATCAGGGAACAATGGGGACGCGGGGACAAGTGTGCAGGGAGACTTGATGGGGAGACAGTATGGGCCTGCGGAACGAAGGGGAAGGATGTGGGCAGCTTGGGCTTGCAGCTTGAGCCTCCTGCTAACAATGCAGCCGGGGAGGAATGGGGCTCAGACGTCGTGGGGAGCAGAAAAAGGAAGTCTGGGGGAGAGGCACAGAGGGCTAGGTGGTGGTGGGGGTTAGGGCAGCTGGGCGGGTGTGGGCGCACAGGCTCCATGCAGGCAAGCCTGAGCAGGGTCTCAAAGCACCTGGCTTCACACTGAGTAGGGGGCCTGAGAAGCTGCCAAAGGACTTAGCTTGGAGGCCAAGGTCTGACCTGGCCACCTGTGGGCACGGGCAGCAGACTCGAGGTGGTGGGCTCCCCTGAGGGCAGAGTAAGGTGGGGAGGAGGAGCCCAGGCTGGAGGGGCAGGGCTGTCTGGAAGCGGATAGGAGGGAACCCAGCTCTCCCATTTCTGACAGGAGCCAGGGGTGTGGCTCCTGCTGAGCTGGAGGTCTGAGAGGGGTGTGGGCTGAACTTTGCCCCATCTGGTTCCCATTCCTGCCCTGGCAACCACCACCCCTGCCTGCCCTGTCCACCCCACCCCACCCCCGCCCTTCTGCCAGCCTGACTCTTCTCTCTGCCCCTCCATCTGTTCCACTTTTCTGTTACTGTGTAACCAGCCGGCCCAGCATCAGGGCTGTTAAAACAACTGTTGGTTAAGCTCCTGGAGGCCGTGGTTTGAGAGTTTAGATGTGGCCCCACGGGACAGCTCTCCTCTGCTCCAGGACGTCTCAGGCCTCAAGTGGGAAGATGTGACCAGCTGGGATGACTCTGGCGGCTGGGCTGGGGTCATCTGAAGACTTCTGCACCCTTGGCAGGGCCTTGGCAGGGACGGCTAGGCTTGGCTCGGATGGTTAACCAGAGTGCCTAGGGGTGGCCACTCGGGCGGTGGCCTCTGGACTCCAGCAAACGGGGCAGCACACCTGGAGAGTCACCGCACGCCAGTTCTGCCCCTGCTGTCATGGGCTCCCCGGGCTCCAGAGGAGGGGGTGTGGACCCCCCTCATCTGGGGAAGGTCATCCAGGGAGTTGCGGTCTTAACAATGCTACACTATCCTTTTTCCCCTTTTATTTTAACCTCAGGGCTGTTTTCCACGGCTCTATCATCTGTCCTGTGAACAACGCCCACATCTTGTCAAACCTCCCCCCACCCCATTCTCGTCCATCCCCTCCAGTCCACTTTCCACACCCATGCTGTCTGAATACTCATCACGGTATATGTCTGGCTGTGTGTTTTAATCACACCGATAGTTCTGTGAATCTCATTGTGTTCCCTGTGTTTTCTCCAAACTTCACACTCGCAGACACACGTCTCAACGCTGTCGTGTGTGGGTCGATTTCCCTCTGCTCCTGCTCCTCCCCCATGCCCATTCGGCCAACAGATGCCCGAGGTCCTTATGAGCCAGAGGCTTTTGGGGCACAGCTGTGAACATGGCAGTTACAGTGCCTCCTTTTGTGGAGTTTCTGTTTCCCTAGGCAGAGGCACATGTGAACAAGAATGGTGGGAAGTGCGGTGAAGATAAAGTGAGCTGATGGCCTAGAGAGACTGAGGAAGGGGTTCTTCCATCCGAGTGACCACTAGGGGCTCACTGTTTGGGGGAGTGATGTCGGATCTGAAGCATAAATGCAGTGTTTGAAAAGCAAGCACCAGAAAGCGGGTGCCAGGAGGGAAGAGTTGGGGATGTGACTGCCTGGGAAGGCCCAGGAGTGCTCCTGGTCAGCCTGGAGGGCAGCAGTTGGGCGAAGGGCAGGGGGCAGAGGTGGGCGAGAAGGCAGCGGATGTCTGCCAGACACGGCTGCCCTGTTGGAGACCACGCATGGCCACAACAACCCTTCATAGAGGGGCAGCCACTGCCTGCTCCTGCCTTTCCAGCCTCACACAAGTTCCTCTCTTATTCAACTCTGACCCGAACCGTATGGGGAAGGGGTCCTGGTAAATGGATTCCCAGCTGAACAATAGAACACCCAGCAGAGGCTCCTTACCAACTCTGCATGCATACACACTTCTACTTTAAACCATGCTTAACTTCCAAATTAAGCTTCTGCTTAATATGATCCACATATCTGGCTCAAAAGAGGTGGAGAGATGTTTCACATCACTGTATCCACCTTTGGGTGGTACTGACTCCAACTGAATACCCATACCCTCCTCCAGGGGATCTTCCCCGCCCAGGGATCGAACCCATGTCTCCTGGGTCTCCTGCATTGGCAGGTGGGTTCTTTACCATCAGTGACACCTGGGAAGCCCAACTGAAGAACACACTCTCTTTAAGGATGTTGAACACTTGAGCACTCTCAGAGCGTGTTGAGTGTTAACAGCACAAACACCAAAGATGTAAGGTCAACTGAAAGTGAGAGTGTTATTCGCTCAGTCGTGTCCGACTCTTTGCGACCTCTACAAAGAGGCTGCGAGGCTCCTCTGGCCATGGAATTCTCTAGGCAAGGATATTGGAGTGGATTGCCATCTCCTTCTCCAGGGGATCTTCCCAACACAGGGACTGAACCTGGGTCTCCCTCACTGCAGGCAGATTCTTTACCATGTGAGCCACAAGGGAAGGCCTAGTGGGGGAGTGGAACAAGGGAGGACGGGGGTGAGGGGGGCAGACGTAGTGTGCATGTACCTCGCGTGAAGTAAGGGCGAGGTTCTCGTTGTCCTGGCAGCCACTTGCCTTCTTGCGCTGCCCACTCCATGTCCCCTGTGTCCCTAGCTAGCACCTCAGCTGCTTGTGGCTCTTTGTCCAATGGGGTGATCCCAGAGGTCTACGCCTGCGTTGGGTGTTTCTAGTTCCAGGACCAGGGACACTCAGAGACACGTTAGACGGTCTCCTGCCTTCCAGACTGCCACCTGCTCACCCAGTTCTGTCATGAAAACTCAGTCCCCCTTCTATCGCCACCATCCCCACCTGTGCAGTGACCCTGTGTCGATTCCCCAGAGTGGCCAAGTGTCCAGTGGCTTCCAGTCTGATGTGCCCCCTGGTGGAAGCCCTCTAGGGCTTTCCTGGAACTGAGGGGACTCCCAGGATGTGGCACTTTCAGTTTTAAACCCAGGAAAGTCCTGGGCAGACCAGGGTAGCTGGTAGTTGCTACTTTCTGTTTATCAGGTTAGAACCACATGGCACCTTGAGTGTCATGGACCAGTGTGGTGGCTGCGAGAGGGGCAGTGAGCCGGCTCTCTGGGGCTGCTCTGCACTGAGGAGGGCAGTGGGCAAACGTCGCTGCCTCTTCCGATGGTCTTGCTAGCGGGAATGCAGCTGTGGTGGGAGTCACCACCGGTTAAGTTTGTGATCGTTGGCTGGCGGTCCTCAGCCCCCCTGTCTTCTGCACGGGCCCCCCAGGAGAACTGAGTGGGGACACGGTGGGAGACCCCTCCTGGGCCTTAAATCCTTGTGATGCCGACCCTGGCAGTGCCTCTGGGAGGCGTCCCTGCTGTGGTCCACTGCCCTCCTCCTCCTCCTTGGAGGGGGAGGCCTTCCCACAACGGTGGCCCTGACCCCACAGGACAGGGGCCGGTGCGCTGTCAGCTGTGCACCTGCTGCAGCAATCACACCTGTGATGGGGGCAACCACCGCGGGTTCGGGGGTGCACTGGCCCCACTGTTACATGGGCATGATCCAAACCCCTGAGCGCCACAAGCCTCTGCTCTGACCGGTGGTCCCAGTGGCGGTTTGGGGACCCTGGGAAGCCTGGTGTTCCTGCTTCCTCTTCCTCAGACGCTGGCACGTGTTCCTCCGGGGCCTCCGGGGAAGGCCAGGAGGGAGGGTCACAGGACGTTTCTGGTGCCATGACAAGATCCTTCCTCAGGGACCCAGCCTCACCCTCATCCACAAGGGTGTTGGAGCTGCAGACCAGCTCAGACCAGGGAGCTGGCTGGGGGTCTGCAGCTTTCTGTCATCGTGAGTCAAGTCAGGCTTCTTGTCATGGGCTGAGCGCTGGTGCCCTCCCCCCCAAACTCACAGGCAGAAACGCGGACCCCCAGTGCAGCGGCGTTTGGAGATGGGCCTTGGGAGGTCACTGGGGTTAGGTGAGGCCGTGAGGGTGGGCCTGGGGTCTGTGGGGGTCTGGTGGGGTCAGTGCCTGCAACAGGAGACGCCAGAGCCAGTTCTCCGCGAGCACAGCAGAGAGCCCGTGCGTGCTGCGGAGGCCACGCACCTGCAGCAGAGCCCGGGGCACTGAGTAGACTAATGTCTGTTGTTTACCCCCCAGTCTGGGGATGTGGTTTGGCCCTGAATGGACTGAGACTCACGTATGTCTCACGTCTGGAGCTCTCCTCCTTATGTGCACAGGCCTGTGGTTTCAGTCCCACGTGTAGCATGATCTCCGCATGTTGAGACCCTCAGAGACCCCGTCTCAGTGTCTCTCCTCGTCTGCAGGGAGCTCGCCCAGGACGTGCTGCCCTCGGCCAAGCATCTGTCAAAGCCTGGGTCAGTGAGGGGGGGGCCCCCGGATCCCCCAGGGACACAGTCAGGGAGGAGGAGAGCCAGCACTAACTTCGCCCTGTCCAGCTGCAGAAATGAGCAGGCTGTGCTTTCTAAAGCAGTGTTGGGTTTATACGCGTACTGGTCGTGCAGACAGAGCGCCTGTGTGCACAACCCCAGAGTTCCCTTCTTGTCAACACCTTGCATTGTGCGGCACCTTCGTTACGACCAGTGAAGTGATGTTGACGTGTCATTATTCACTAAAGGCTATTCTTTATTCAGACTGCCTTACTTTTCAGCTAATGTCCTTTTCCTGCTCCAGGCCTGCACCCAGGCCCCGCCCGACAGTCCTGTCTCCTCAGGCCCCTCTGGGCCCGATTTGATGACCTGCACGGCTTTGAGGAAGACTGGGCAGGTGTCTTGTGGGATGTAGAAACAGGTCTGTTGCTTTTTTCAGGGTTTGATGGGATTATGGGTTTGGGGGAGGAAGACGACAGACATGGAGGTCCCCTTTCATCTTGCCACGTCCAGGGTGCCTCCCGCCAACCTGACTCCTGACTCACGGCTGTTGCTGCCGGCCGTGGCCACGTGGCCGAGCTGTGCTCAGCAGGCTTCTCCGCTGTAACACCACCCCGCCCGCTCCCGTCCTGTGCTTTGGGGGTGGAAGTCCTCACGCGCAGCCTGCACGTAGCGGGCAGGATGTCCATGCGATTTATTTGGAATTCTCAGCATGGCAGTTTGCCTCTCCTCCCCCATCTATTGATTGATTCTGTCAGTTATGTCAGTGTGATCACGTGGATCCGTATCCCATGCTTCAGGTTAGGACACGGTATTGCTTCGTTGACCCTGTTTCTCACATCGTTCCATTCTGGCCGCTGGAACCCTGTCAGTCAGCCCCTGCGTCCCTCGGACACACCCGTCTTTGTGCGCTCTCGTGTTTTCTGGAGCACCTCCTGACTTTCCGGCCACAAAGGCTCCAGGCTCATCCTGTGTAATTCTGGTTCCAGTCTGAGGGTCAGCCATTTCCTCAAGAAATGGTTTCCTTCCTTTCACTAGAGAATCATCTTAGAAACCCAGACCTGGGAGACAGATGAGTTTCGTTTCTTTGTGTCCTCTGTTGCAGTTTTGTTTCTTTGTGTCCTCTCAGCAGACAAAGCAAAGAAAGTATGTGTGTGCCAGCCGTGCACACACGCACACCACAAACACTCCTGCCTGTGACCGGCTCCACACCACACGCACCTGAGCCCTCCGATGCCCAGCTGCCTCTCCCATCCGTGGGTCGCTCTCCCCTCGGTCGCCTGTGGCCTACCCCCCCAGCACTGAGGCTCTCGGCGCCCACCCGCCCCCCGTGTGGCCCCAGGGCACGGCGAGGCAGGGACCCTGCTGCTAACCTGCACCCGTGGGAACCCGTGTCGACCCCAGGGCACAGTGCTCTGTGCGCGTCCCGGGCCTTCTCGCCTACAGACCCCACTCACGTCTACAAAGTAACTTACGGGATTTGTTTGGGATCTCACTGAACCTATAGGTCCAGAAATGACACCTTACCAGCACTGAGATCCTATCAGCGAACATGGAAGGTCGGTCCCCTGATTTAGATCTTTGATGTCAGTCCTCAAAATTCTGTACCTTTTCTTACGTGGATCCTGTACACTTTTTTGATTTACACCTGAGCGTTTAATTTTCCCCGGTGACTGCGGTCGGTTGGCGCCTGCCAGGGCCACGCACACGCTAAGGCAGGGGCTTCCCGCCTGGGCCCTCCCCTGCCCAACAGTCTCTAAAGGCTGCACACCTAGGTTGGCATTGCTCAGTCCTGTATTCACCGTTACGACATCAACACGACAGCTTCAGGGCTCTGAAAGGCCCACACTCCACCCACCTCCCTCTGCGTCTCTGGCAATCACACGTCCTTTTACTGTCTCCTTTGTTCCCACTTTCCAGAATGTCCAGAGTCAGAACCGTAGAGTGTGTAGCCTTTTCAGACTGGCCTCTTTCACTTAGCGGTGTGCATTTGTGGTTTATCCATGGCTTTTCATGAATTGGTAGCCACTTTATTTTTATCATTGAGTAAGGTTCCATTGTGTGGACATACTGTGGTCTATTCATCTGCCCCCTTGAAAGACATTCTGACTGCTTCCAGTTCGGATCAGTTATGAATATAACTGCTACAAACACTGTGTGCAGGCCTTGGTGTGGACATGAGTTTTCAACTTATTGAGTAAAAAAGTTTTCAACAATTGGATAAATACCCAGGAGTGAAACTACTGACTTACACAGTGAGATTATGTGTAAGTCACTGTATGATTCAGAGATGGTCTCGTGTCTTCTGAAGTGACCGTGCTGTTCTGCATCCCCGCCAGCAGTGAAGGAAAGCCCCTGTTGCTTCAGGTCCTTGTCTGCATTTGGTGCTGTCAGAACCTTAAATCTCAGCCTTGCTCTTGGTGTCTTGTTATTTTCGATTCCCTAACAACTATGATGTTGAGTGCCTGTGAGGACACTTGGTTGACATCTCTGTGTCCTCTCTGGTAAGGTGTCTGTTTAGATCGTTGCCCATTTTAAAATGGTCGTTTGTTTTCTTGCTGTGGAGTCTTAAGCGTTCCTTGTATTATTGGATACGATCCTATGTGGAATGTGTGTTTTGGGAATATTCTCTCCTACTCTATGGCTTATCTTTTCCTTGTCTTAACAGTGTATTCAGCAGAGCAGAATTTTAAAATTTTAATAAAGCCCAGCTAATCAATTTTTTTCTTTCAGGGGTTGCACTTATGATGTATCTAAAACATCATCCCCAAATCAAAGTTCAATAGACTTTCCCTTACATTATCTTCTGGAAGCTTTATAATTTGGGTCTATAAGATGGCTCAGATGGCAAAGAATCCACCTGCCAATGCAGGGGACACAGAGTCAATCTCTGGGTTGGGAAAATCCCCTGAAGAAGGTAATGGCTACCATTCCAGTATTCTTGCCTGGGAAATCCCATGAACAGAGAAGCCTGGTGGGTTACAGTCCAAGGAGTCACAAAGAGTTGGACACGACTGAGCGTACACATGATAAATTTTTACTTAATTCATATAAAAAGTATAAGGTTTATGTCTAGTTATATCTTGCTCATAGATGTCCACTTGTTCCAGAAAGTTTGTGGAGAAGAATTTCCACAAATTTTCTCCCGTGTGTTGCCTAGGGCTTTGTTAAACCTCTGTTCATTTAACAAGGGTCAGCTGACTGTTTGTATGGACCTAGCTCTGGACTCTGTTCTGTCCCGCTGAGCGGTCTGCTTGTCTTTTGCGACACCAGACCGCCTTAACACTGTAGCTTTGTAAGAAGTCACGCGGCGCCAGTCCTCCAGCGTTGCCGTTTTCTCAGTCCAGTGTTGGCTGTTCTGGAGTTTTGCCTTTTATATACACTTTCAATATCGACAGCACAACTCACTGGGATTCTCATTGGGGCTGCATCAAACCCATAGGCCATGCTGTGAGGAAATGACATCTTAAACTCAGTCAACACGGGCTCTCTGCCCCTTCATTTACATCTGTGATCTCACTCATCAAAGTGGTGCAGTCTTCCTTAAGCGGATCCTGCACAGGTTTTATTTGTTTTTAGATTTACACCTGAATATTTAATCTTCTAGGATGCTGATGTAAATGGTATTGTGCTTTGTCAAATCTCCATTGTTCATTGCTAGTATATAGGAAAGTAATGGACTTCTGTATAATAAACTTGTTTTCTGCAACTTTGTTATAATTCCTTATGCATTCCAGGTGTTTTCTGTTTTTGACTTGTTAATTCTTTGGTTTTCATACGTAGACAGTCTTATCACCTGTGGAAAAAAGATAGTTTTATTTCTTCCTTCTCACTCTGTGTGTTTCATTTCTTGACTTGTTTGATTCTCCTGGATTCCTAGAGTGAAGTTGAACAGGAGTGACGTTAACATTGCCTTGTTTCTGATCTTAAGGGGAAAGCATCTGGTTTCTCACAATTAAGTATGATGTTAGTGGTACATTTTTTGGTAAATAATCTTGATCAAGTTGAGAAAATTCCCCTCTGTTCCCAGTTTGTTGAGAATTTTAATTATGAATTGGTGTTGGGTTTTGTTAAGTGCTTTTCTGCATCATCAGGTATTCTATTTCTTTCTTGGCCTGTAGATTTCATAAATTACATTAATTGATTTAAAAACTGCTGAACCAGCTTTGCACATCTGGAATGAATCCCACTTGACAGTAGTATGTACTTGTTTTGTGGTGTATAATTTATCATTGAATTTAATTTGCTAATATTTTGTTGAGAATTTTTGCATTTATTTTCATGAGAGATATTGATCTGTGATTTTCTTTTCTTTTTATGTCTTCATCTGTTTTTGGTTTTATTAGGTTAATGCTGGCCTCAGAATGAGTTAGGAGGCATTCTCTCTGTTTCTATTTTCTGGAAAAGATTATAAAGAATTGGTGTCATTTCTTCCTTAAATGTTGGGTACAATTCACCAGTGGAGCCATCCTGGGCCTGGGGCTTCTTGTTTCAAAGAGAGTGTAGTTATCCAGTCGTGTCCTACTCTGCGACCTCGTGAACTGTAGCCCGCCACGCCACAACTGTAGCCCCCCATGTGCGTGGAATTCTCTGGTCAAGAATACTGCAGTTGATTGCCATGCCCTTCTCCAGGGTATCTTCCCAATCCAGGGATTGAACCTGGGCCTCCTGCATTTCAGGGGATTACTGTTTGGAAGATTATTAGTTACTGATTCAATTTCTTTAACAGCTATGGCCTATTTAATTTATCTGTTTCTCTTTGTAGGGGTTTTGGTAGTCTGTGTCTTTCAGGAAATTGGTTCATTTCATCCAAGTTATCAAATTCATGGACATAGAGTTGTTTATAGTATTCTTTTATGATCTCCTAATGTCTGTGGAAACTATAGTGATGGCCCCTCTCTAATTTCTCATTACAGTAATCCCCTTTTTCTCTTTTTATTTCTGGCTTACGTTCCTATAAGTTTATCTATCTTATTCACTTTTTTTCTCTCAAATAACCAGCCTTTGGTTTCATTTTTTTAAAATTGATTTCCTATTTTCAATTTTATTGATTTCTGTTCTAGTTTATCATCATTTCTTCTATTCGGTTTTCTTTCGGTTTATATTACCTTTTTTCCCTCTAGTTTCCTAAATAAGAAGTTTAGGTTACTGATTTTAGATCTTTCTTTTTTTCCTAATATACACATTTATAGTATAGATTTCCCTCTAAGCAGTGCTTTCACTGCATCCCACGAATTTTGATAAGTTGTATTTTCACTTTAATTTAGTCCAAATTCTTTTCTTATAATTTCTTTGAAAGTTATTTTTTGATTCATGCCCAAGTGGTCTTGGATTAAGCTACATGTAGCAATGCTCCATGACATTGCTCCCGTGCTTAAGCAAACCCAGAAGGCAGAGATTCAAACCCAATTCAACCTGGGCCACACATGGGGAGGCTGGGCCTCAGACGCCTCTTCACGTGTGTGTCGGGTGCAGGCGAGGCAGGGGTGGCATCATCACCTCTAACCATCGCCAGGTAACCCCATCTCCAACGACGTCCTCTCACTGGACCCCAGGTTATCCTGGGTGGGGGACAGACTCCTGTCTCTATGCCCAGAGACAATGGTCAGAACTCCACCTACCAGGCTGGTAAGACAGCGCAGCCCGAGGTGGGCACCTGTGTGGGTCAGGATGGACCACACACGGCCAGCTTGAGCTGGTCTTGGCTGAGGGGTCCTGCCATGTTTGAGTTAATGCCAGCATTAGGTCCTCTGAGATGCAACCTGCACCCCACCGGGAACTCGTGGGGGTCTGAGTCCACATGCAGGGAGTGTGGCAGAGGCCAGTCCTGCAAGTGGAACAAGAGTGGGCAGGGTGCCCAACCTGCGACAGTGTGAGTTTGGCTGAGCCTGTGATTGCCTGGGGGAGGCTGTCAGCAGGGGGCCCTTGCACCCCGAGCATTCCACCGACTGTCTCAGGTGGAGCGGGTGCTGTGGCCATCGTGGGTGCCACAGGACGGGGTGGGGTAGGCTTGGGGAAACCGAGATACAGGTGCCGTGTACTCGGCTTGAAGCTCTGGGGGGGGCCGCCTGGCCCTCCCTCCCGGTGCACCCCAGCTCACGGGGGTAAGGCCTCCTGCCCATTGCGCGGCCTGTCCCGCAGACCCCGGCCCTCACCCCGCAGTGGCCGGCGCCCCTGCCACCTCTGAGGTCAGCTTCCCTCGTCGCAGGGCGGACAGCCGCGGGTTAAAACGGGACCCGACCCCCCCCCCCCCCCCCCCCGCCGCCGCCGGGGGGCGCCGGCCCGCGCCGGGCGCCGCTGGCCCCGCCTCCTCGCGGCGGCCCGAGTCCCGGTGGCTGTGGAGAGTGTCTCTGGGGCGCCCCGCGAACCCTCCCGCTCCCTCCCCCTCGGCTGCTCAGCCTGGGGAGGTGGCGGAGGGTCTGCGAGAGGGGGCGGGGGAGGGGGGGAGGAAGGAGAGGGGCGCAGGGGGAGAGAGAGCG
>ML664187.1:159836-178206 GCA_007570785.1 Antilocapra americana | reverse complement strand
GGAGGGGTGCAGGCCTTGGGTCCCCTCGGCCCTGCGATCCGCAGAGCTGTGTGTCAGAGAAACGGTGAAAGTACTCACGTCACGTACGTGCGTTTGCGGGTGCGCCCAGACCCTGCTGGGAGGAAGAGGGGTGGCTTAGAAAAGCGGGTGGCGACCTTGCTGGTGGGAAGGCAGGCCCCCTGCCGCCACCCCAGCCTGCCCTGAACCTCACACTGCCTGAGCCAGCTGGTGGGCAGGAGCTGGCCGCAGACCTGCCTGCAGAGTGAGAATGGGGGGCACGGACTTCCTGGGGGGTCAGCCTGCTGGTGGTGTGACGTCATCCGTGGGGTGGCGCTTCCTCTGACGGTCTAGACCACCTCTCTGAGAACCCGGGATCTTTAGACCCCCCTGTGGAGGACGCCTGGGAATTTGTTATTGTTGCTTAGTCCAAGCTCGCTCTGCTGGCTGGACATGGGCCCCTGAATCAAAGAGATGAGTTGTTGAGGCAAGGGGACTCTTTGGAAAGCTAGGTGACTGAGAAGATGGCAGAGTAATGTCTTACGATAACCGTCTTGTCGGAGTCTGGGTGCTAGGTCCTTTATATAAAGTCAGACAGAGAGAGAAGCAATGCGGAACTAAAGGAAAAAGGGCTTCAGTCTTGCAGAACATCTGGAAGGGCCAACCTTTGGAAGGGACGTGTTAATGGCTTCTGTTCACAGGTGGGCAGAGTCACAGGTGAGCATAGCGAAGGAGCTTTAACAGTCAGACAGAGGGGAGGGGTCCTTTGAGGCAGGCATTTGTGAGGAGAAGGGGACAACAGAGGAGTTGGTTGGATGGCATCACCAACTCAATGGACATGAGTCTGAGCAAGCTGCAGGAGATGGTGAAGGACAGGGAAACCTGGCGTGCTGTAGTCCATGGGGTCGCAAAAAGAAGTGGACACGACCGCGTGACTGAACAACACAGTAAGAACAGCAACACAGAAAGCAAGGCAAAGACAGTTCCGACGTGGAGTCAGAGTTGGTTCTTCTCTGAGACATTGTGAAATGGGTCCTTTCTCTCTGATCCGGGGTCTGCATCCTCTAAAACTGTGTGGGTTCACCTGTTAGCTTGTAACGTGGGTGAAATCTCAGATCCTTTGGTTCCTGGTGAAACTGAGACATCGGCCCCTCCTTTCCTCAGGCTTCTGCCCTCCCTCTCCCCACCAGGTTCCAGCCTTTGTTCTCTCAACCAGTTAGACCTGGTGCAGAGCCCACTGCCTGGCTGTCTGCTCACCGTCCATCAGGGTGAGGTCAGGCCTCCCTACCAATAGCGGCCTTGTGGGTGTCCTGCAGGGGCTGTCGGGGGGCTGGGGGCTTGCGTGTCCTTAACACTCTGACATGGACAGGAACAGTGTTCAGATTAAATCCATGCTGTGTTCTGGGCCAGTTCCCATCGCGTCCTGCTTTCTTAACCCGAAATTACACCTTTGGGTCCATGGCGGCACAGACTCTGTGATAGCCCCAATTTGAGTATAAACCTTTCCTGATGTTCAGTATCCCAAGAGAAGTTATGGTACAAGAATTCATCCTTTCCTGAAGCGGTGTAAGCCTCAAAAAATTGGAACTAAAATTCTTAAGTTCAAGTCCAAACAAGTTTCAAGTGTTTGGAAAGAAAATAATCCCAATCGCTGTTCTCTATTGTGAGGGCTGATAAACAGATCACGTGACTTCCTGGCTGCTTTGGGCTCTGGGCGTGGCTGCCAGGAAGGCTGGAGGGACTCCAGACACTGGAGGCTTTCTGAGTCTGCGGGCTTCTGGCAGCAGGAGCCCACAGCCCAGGCTTTGCTTTGACATCAAAAAAGGCTGTTTTGTTGTGAGAAGGAAACTTTCCTCTTCTTCCCTTCTAGGGTCTTCGGCTTGGTAATAATTAAATTGACATAAACCAAGTTAACAGCAGAAAAGTAAAATTTGTGTTTACAGGAATCCCGTAAAAACCTGGCAGCCAAAGGACAGCCAGCTAATTGCGGCTTTTGTAACTTCCCAAGACAAGGAAAGGGGTGGGTCCTGGGGTGCTGAGGAAGGCTGCTCTGCAGTAAATCTCACAGTCCACTTCCTGGGCCAGCCCCCTCTCCACTGAAAATCAGGCAGTTGGGGGAGGTAAAGCTCTTTTCCTAAATCTGCTGAACTTTGCCTTTCTCTCAAAATAATCCTGCAGGAAGAGGGACCCCCTCCAGGGCCCAGGAGTGGGCTCTTGCCTAGAAGAGGGGTTCTTCTTATCTCCTCCTTCTTGTCGGGGAGACACACATGCTGACAAAGCCAGAGAGTTTACTGGGAGGGGCGCCTGGGGGCGGGCAGCAGGTGAGGGAGCCCAGGAGGGCTGCTCTGCCACGGGGCTCCCAGTCTCAGATTTTATGGTGATGGGGTTACTTTCCGGTCCTTCCTGGTGGCGCACGCATTGCTCAGCCAAGATGGATGACAGCAAGGATTCTGGGAGGTGGCAGAACACGTGGTGTCTCCTTTTGATCTTTCCTGAGCTCTTCTGGTTGGTGGTGGCTTGTTAGTTCTGTGTTCCTTACCAGGATCTCCTTTCGTAGAATAATTCACACAAATGGTGACTGTGGTGCCTGGCCAAGGTGAGGGTTTCGGTCAGTGTGCTTCCCCTAACAACTCCCCCCGAGAGACTTCATACTCAAGATACTTCTTGAGAATTGCATCTCTCCTTCTGTAACTACTTCCTGCTGGGCGTGGGCATTGTCCTGCCTAGCAGAGCAGAAAGTCCCTTTCTACCTGATTTAAGTCAAAGTATTCGAAATCTGAAACCGGCTTCCACCCTTGTAGTAACATCAGTTTGATTTGAAACTATTGGAACCTGTTGTCGACCAACTTTGTAAGAAGTTGGAGTATGCAGGGGTCAGATAGGAGGCCTAAAAGGATGGTCATCGCTGGAGCCAGAAATGGCAGGAGCCAAGAAGGTGAGGGAGGGCTCCAACGTCAATCGAGCCCCAGTCCTGGATCCTTGTAGCCTGTTCTAAGGGCCCCTTGATATCTTCTTGGGCCTTTTCAGACCGGTTATAATAAAAACAGTATTCTTCCTTCAGAGAAAGCCCAGTGCCCCGCCGCCCTGCGGTCAGTAAGCCTAGGGCCTGACAGTTTTGTAGGACCACAGTGGCTAGGAAGTCTAACTGGGATTGTAGGTGTAGGAGGGTCCTTGCAGATTGTTCTGTGGGTACAGCAGTATTGATAGAAAGTTGCTGAAATTTCTATAAAGAAGTTGCCCTATGGCAGCTCCTGCCAAACCAGTGGCCAGTCCTAGTGCCAGGAAAAGGGGGTAGGTACCACTGCCTGATGCATCCTCTGGTGGGTACACGCTGGTAGAAGCAAGGAGGCACTGCCTCTATGTGGGGTGTGACATGCGCTACTGAGCAGGTTCCTCACCGAAAAGAGGGCGGAGGCAGGTCTGCTCTGTTCCCACATATGAAGTAGACACCGTGGCTGTGTTCAAGCTGGGCAACAAAACGAATCTGCCAAAGGGGAACAGGGTTTCCATCTGCTTTACAGCTGATGTGTGGCATAATGGAATAGGGACAATCCTTTGGCGACTGGGAGGAGAATGTCACCCCACTTGCTGCAAAGCTGGCAGCAGAGAGGGAATTTAGGAAGGGAGTCAAGTGTTGAGAGACATCCTGGGACTTGTCCTCGAGGTAGGAAGAATTACGTTTGGGTTCCCACCGTAGGTATAGGGTCTCAGGGGTGGGGACCCCTACCGGGAAATAACAGGGGTCAGAGCTGTCTGTCCGATTTAGAAACCAGGGTGTGGCTTTTTGGTTGTCCAGAACAGAACATGAATCTTTGAGACTGGTTAATGGCATCTGAGGAGAGCCTCATGCCAGGGGATGGTTGTAGCATGTCAGTTCTGCCAGAAGCTCTAGTTCCCAGGCTTTGGGCAAAGTCATAATACCCCAGAGCAGTCTCTGGATCCTGGTTTTCTCCATCAGTTCTGACACTGAAGGCTACTCCACATCTTGAGTTGTCCAGCTCCCCTGCAGATACCCCTGCCAGGGAGTCGCTTTTGAGATGGATGGGGAAGGCCACTTGGGGAATGTTAGTCAAGAGAGAAAATAAGGGCTTGGGTGGGATTGCAGATGTTATCGTGGGAGGAAATAGACAGCTGTTGCTGATACTGAGTCATGGAGTTTTCTTCCCCTTTTACCCAAAAGGCGACAGCGTACGTTAAGTGGTAGCGTGTAGCTGGCCTGGAAGGGTTGGCCATTGGCATCCCGGGATGTGTTGGACATATCCTCAACTTCTGCTGCTGATGGGGTGGGAAGGCTAAGTCAAATAGTGTGTGGTTTGCAAGTGTACAGCCCACTGCAGGATTCTTGCCTGGAGAACCCCACGGGCAGAGGAGCTCAGCAGGCTGTGGTCCGTGGGGCCGTAAGGAGTTGGCCATGACTGAAGATTTGGACACGACTAAAGAGTCTGACGCGACTGAAGAGGCTGATACAAGTAAGTGACTGAGCACACGCATCTCTAGGGAGAGATCAATAGCTGGGCAGGGAGGCATGATCAGGGAGAGGAGGGACGCCACGGGACGCATTCACTTCTCCGAGGGCGGTTTGGTGGCGTTTTGCCTGAACAAGAGTCTGAGGTCTCAGGCTCACAGGAACAGCTGTCCTCTGCCTCTGGGGTCTCAGTCCCTGTCTCCTGCTCCTATGGACTGTAGGGTCTGACTCTAGAATTGTGGACCCCAGAAGAGAGGTCCTGCACCTCTACAGCAGTTGAGGTTACGGAACAACCTGGATGGCCCAGGCCATGTCTCTGATAGTTGGTTTGGATTCCCTTTCTCTTGCCAGGGCTTCGCTACTATTTGGTCCCCTGGCTCTGCTTGAGGGTTTTTTAGTCTTCCTGCAGTTTAGGGAGGACTTGCTCTCCATATCATTGGAATTCTTGTTGAAACCTTCCTGGGTCAATTGTAGTTTTAGGAGTGCACTGGTATCCTCATCAAAAAACAAATCGGAAGTTGAGAATGGACACCTGTAGGTCATTTCATAAGGGCTTAACAATGAAGGCCGTCTGGGGCTGCGCGCACCCTCATGAGGGCTACGGGTAGCATTTGGACCCATTCATTACCTGCTTCCTGACTTAGTTTGGCCAGAGCTCTTTTAAGAGTCTGGCTGGCCAGCTCTGCCTTCCCTGAGGCTTGAGGCCTCGTGGGTGAGTGGGGGTGGTGTTTGAACCCTAAATGTGTGGCCAGGTTCTGGGGTGTCATTGGCACAGGTGACGGCCCACGGTGGCTCTGAAGTGATCAAGGCAACCCCAGCCTCGGAGCCCTGTCCTTTGGTGGGGCTTTGCAGGCTTCTGTCACTCTCTCTGTCCGAGGAGGGGACGCTTCAGACCGCCCTGTGAATACGTCAACAAAGACGAGCACGTAAGAGGGTCCTTGAGTCCTTGGCGTGGCTGTGAAATCCACCCGCCAGTCCTCACCTAGGTATGATCCCTGACGTTCGACAGGTTTAATTAGGGGAGGTGGCAAGGGTCTGGGTTTTGGGTGGTTTCTCGGACAGGTATCACAGTTCTGTGTGATCTGCCCAATACCTTCAGCCCCTGGAGGTGGGAGAGAATGGGCTTGAGCAAGGCTTCCGGCTGATCTCTTCCAAAACGGGTACTTGTGTGTAAAGAGTTAATAATTTTCCAGACTTGAGAGTGAGGGAGTGTTATTTGGACCTCGTCAGTCTGGAGCCACCTATGTGACCCGATCTTCCAGAGGGACATCAGGAATGTTCCTCTGGAGTCAGGGTTTGACACAGGTGTTACCTGGAGTCAAGGTTTCCTTGAGGAAAAGCCAACAGACAGCAGTGACCGGGGAGCTGCTTTAGCAGCGCGGTTTTCCTCCTGGTTAGCTTTCCTGTTCCCCTGGGCCTCCCTTTCTTCTCCCTCTTGGTACCCTTGCAAAGATGACAGCTAATTTAGCAGGAAGTTTGACCGCCTCCAGGAGCTTGAGAATGAGCGTTGTGTTTAATAGGAGAGCTTCGGGCACTGAACACTCCCTCTCCTGCCTTGAATGCAGAGTGAAGAAAGCACACTTGGGGTCTGTGCCAGTCCTCTGTCCTTGCCCGAAGTCCAGAGCTCTCCTCAGGGCAAGAAGTTCAGGTTTCCTGGCTGAGGTGCCTGGGGGAGGAAAGCAACTTTCCCTGGTTTCTTCTAGGCTCACTGCGGCCTGTCCTGCCTTCCTCTCTCCTTTCTCCGCACAACCACTGCCGTCTGTGCGCCCTTCGTCCTCTGGGCCGGATAAGGGTGTCTTGGGTGGGCCAGGGCAAGAAGTGTAATTCGCCTGTGACTTGCATGCACTGGTGGTCCAAAGAGGAAGTTTGGGGGTCTGGGATTAAGGAGGCTGGATTTAAAGCCTGATAGACCCTTAACTACATTTCTGGAATGTCAAGGAGGGCATGGTATTGGGTGATCCTTCCCCCTGTCGTTCGCCTGTCCCCTTCAGTCTCCAAGACTGCTCGCACCTGGTGAGGTGTGTACACTGAGGCGGGCTGACCCAGGGTCCGTCTTAACCATAGGAGCCTCTGAACCACTGCCTGGACCTGGGAGGCTGTGTGGGCTCAGGGATGCAGGGTGCACGGGGACCACAGCCTCACTGACTGCGCTTAGATCCTGGACTCATAGGTAGGGTCCATCCGGTTTCTTAACAGGAAGGACTGGCGTGGAGCAGCGAGACTCACAGGCGAACACAATTCCAGTATCCTGGTCCGTGTTAACTAGTGGTCTAACGCCGTCAAGAGCTTCTGGTTGAACAGGAGGATGAGAGAAAAAAAGGCGTTACCAAAGTCTCTTGTTTCTTACCCAGCTGGAGCATCCCAGACAGTTGTTTGTGTTGGGAAGAGACCAGGGACCAGAGACCTGGTTGCGGCTGCTGGGTCTGGTCCCTCAGCAGGCAAGCTAGTCTTTGAGTCCCCTGAGGAGCTGGGATGTCAGTTACAGTAAAAAGGGGTCCCGTCATGGTTGCCTGTTGTTGCAGGAAAGGAGACCCCTTCCTGGGCTTAAGAGTGGGCTCTTGTATAATGCTAGGAACGAAGTTGTTCAGGGAGGTGTGCTGACAAAGGCAGAGACTTTACTGGAAGGCGGGTGTCTGGCGGGGGCGGGGGGGGGCAGTTGGGACCAGGGAGGACTGCCCTGCTGCGCGGCTGCGGTCTCAGGTTTTATGGGATGGGGTTCGTGTCTGGGTTGTCTTTGGCCAATCACTCTGACTCACGGTCCTTCCTGGTGGCACACGTTGCTTAGCCAAGATGGATGTCAGCAAGAAGGATTCTGGGATGTGGTAGGACACGCGGGGTCCCCTTTTTACCTTTCCTGAACTGTTCCGGTTGGTGGTGGCTTGTTGGTTCTGTGTTCTTTACCAGGATCTCCTGTTGTAAAATAACTCATGCAAATAGTTATTGCGACGCCTGGCCAGGGTGAAGGGCTTTAGTCAATTTGCTTTCCCTAAACTTTATGAGACCCGTCAGGACTCTGTGGGGCTCCTGGGCATGAAATCTTTTCTGTGTCCCCCATTGCTTGACCTTCCCTGAATTCCAAAGGGCAGGCTTGGACAGTTGCTAATCAGGGAAGGGAGGGGACCCAGAGACAGGGAAGGAGCAGCCGAGAACAGCAGTGCAACCTGGGTCTGCTTCAGGGATGCACTGCAATGTCTGAGCTCCTTGCAGAACTCAGCCCCCAACAAATGAAGATGTTAGCCTGAGGAAGCATCCTTCTTTCCAGAGAGGATCGCGGTTTGGTAGCCCTGAGAACCAGAGAAGCTCATCAGGGGACAACCTGAGGCCAGATTAAAGGAGGCTGGCCCTGCACACGCCTGGCCCTCCGCACAGCCGCACCCTTGATCCACTGCTACAAAACTCCTCACCAAACGCCTCGGGGTCAGGACACATGGCTTTGAGGGCACAGCCCTGCTGGGTCCCCCTTTGCCTAGTAAAGCAATAAAGCTATTCTTTTCTACTTCACCAAAAACTCTGTCTCCGAGATTCAATTCAGCACCAGAGTACAGAGGTCAAGTTTTCAGCATCAATATTTTGTGGCGGGAAAACCTGCTCCCCTTCAGTTTGAAGAAGAAAATACTTCTTGGGGATTTTTCATGGCTTTGCCCCTCTGGGGCCCGGAGTTCTTGGGGGGAAGGCCAGGGTGTCTCCCTAGCCCTTTCCACCCCCTATTCCTCTCCCTGCCCGAGGCTGAGTCATCAGTGCCTGGAGTCTCTCTCTTTTAAAAAGGCCCAAGGGTTACTGGGAAGAGTATGATTTTCACGTCACCAGCTCCACAATGGCCCAATCTGGAACAAAGCTCTCTCCTCTTCCCAGAGATGTTCCAGGAAAAGCAGGACTCTCCAGGAGCAGAGACTGGGGGGGTGTTCAAGGGAGAAAGGAGAGGAAGGCGGGGACCCTCTGGTCAGTGGTCAGTTCAGGTGGCGACAGCACAGGCTCTTCCTCCCACCCTGCTCCTGGCTGGGCACCAGGAGGCACGCCCCTGCCTCGCCCTCAGGCCTTGCTGAGGAGGAGGCCCCACCTGGCAGGGGGGCTGGAGGACACACATTCTCATGCCCTCCCCTGCCCCCATCCCATGATCCCCAGGAAATGGGAGCAGCTCCCCCAGACCAGGAAGTGGAGACTTTAAAAAGAAAAAACAACCCTTTGGCTGACATAGCATTTGACTGAGTCATCACAGCAGATGGACCCAAAACAGTGAAAAATATGATGAACATAATTCCCCACAATCAAATCTGCTGGTGCTGGGGCAGCAGACAGACCTTGGGAACGGAGTAGGACTCAGCCCAGCACAGAGGGGGTGCTCTTGCGGGGGGGGGGGGGGGGGGGGGGGGGGGGGGTGCCGATGAATGGGAATCTGAAACACAACACGGAGACTCCCTCCTGACCTCCGGGGGAGCTGGTGAAGAAGAAAGTGCAGGCCCAAAGAAGCTTCACTTGTGCTAAAGTCCATGATACCAAACCTAGCCTCCTACTCAACTTGATTGCATTTCAGCCTTCCCCAGAATTTCCTAGGATTTCCTGGTCAGCACCAAGGAGGTGATATGCCCTGGGAGATGAGGGACATCTAGCTGTTCCTCTCCCCTCCGCCTGCCCTCAAGAGGAGCCATCCGGCCCCGGTAGCCCTTGCTTTCTTCAGCTAGTGATCTCCTTGCCCCATCTTCCTTCCTATAAAACCTTCCACTTTGTGATGCTCCTCTGAGCACCCTGGTGCTTGCTGGATGAGATGCTGCCAATTCATGAGTTACCAAATAAAGTGGTTCAGTTCAGTTCGGTTCAGTCGCTCAGTCACGTCTGACTCTTTGCAACTCATGGACTGCAGCACGCCAGGCCTCCCTGTCCATCACCAGCTCTAGGAGTTTACTCAAACTCATGTCCATCGAGTCAGTGATGCCATCCAACCATCTCATCCTCTGTCATCCCCTTCTCTTCCTGTCTTCAATCTTTCCCAACATCAGGGTCTTTTCAAATGAGTCAGCTCTTTCTTCACATCAGGTGGCCAAAGTATTGGAATTTCAGCTTCAGCATCAGTTCTTCCAGTGAACATTCAGGACTGATCTCCTTTAGGATGGATTGGTTGGATCTCCTTGCAGTCCAAGAGACTCTGAAGAGTCTTCTCCAACACTACAGTTCAAAAGCATCAATTCTTAGGTGCTCAGCTTTCTTTATAGTCCAACTCTCACATCCATACATGAATTTCTAAAGTGGTTAGAGCTTCAGATTTACTCAGTTGAATTTTGTTTTTTACATAACTAAGATTTAGAATCCAGACAAAACAAGAAGTGAATAAATTTGACTACATAATCAGTTCTCAAAGTTGCATGACAAACACTCAGTATGCAAAGTGCAAGTACTTGACAAATCGGGAGCAAGTATTCAGAACGGACACTCAGAAAAGGTGCTTGTGACCCTGATACGCCAAGAAGTCTGAAAGACGAGTCGGTAGATGGAGAAAATACACGAACAGACAGTTTATACTAAAGAAACTTAAACATATGAAAAAACATTGAAGTCACTCATTAATAGAGAAATGCAATTAATATAAGACCAAGGTCTCACTTCTTACCTCTCAAAGTGGCAAAAAATTAAAAACTATGATAGCTCAGTTGGTAGAGAATCCGCCTGCAATGCAGGAGACCCTGGTTCAATTCCTGGATTGGGAAGATCCACTGGAGAAGGGATAGGCTGCCCATTTCAGTATTCTTGGACTTCCATTGTGGCTCAGCTGGTAAAGATCCACCTGCAGTGCAGGAAATCTGGGTTTGATCCTTGGGCTGGGAAAATCCCCTGGAGAAGGGAATGGCTACCCCCTCCAGTATTCTGCCCTTGAGAATTTCGTGGACTGTCTAGTCCATGGGGTCTCAAAAAGTCAGACATGACTGAGTGACTTTCGCTTTATGACTCGCTCTGTTGTCAAAGCTGCAGAGAAGCCAGAATCCTCATACAGCACTGGGGAAGCAAAACGGTAAATCCTGAAGTAGAATTGGGTCAGATCTGACAAAAATGTGTATGAACTGTCCTTTGACCAACAGCTCTGTTTTTAGAAACCTCCCCTGACGGAGGCTTCACAGGTGGTGCAGTGGAAGAGAGTCTGCCTGGCTAATGCAGGAGACACAAGAGACACGGGATCAGTCCCTGGGTCTGGAAGATCCCCTGCAGAAGAGAATGGCAACCCATTCCTGTATTCTTGCCTGGGAAATTCCATGGACAGAGGAACCTGGAGGGCTACAGTCCATGGGGTTGCAAAGAGCTGACGCAACCGAGTGCCCACACATACCCTGGAGATGCACCTCAAACCATGGGAAATAGATATGCAAAGAGGATTCACTGCAGAACTGTCTGTGACCACAAAACATTAGGAACAACCTAAACGCCCACACTTATGAGAGTGGTGTGCAAGCCCCGGAGAAAAAGGAGGAAGGTCACTCTAAGTGAATGGTGTGATTTCCAGGCTCTATATTAAGAGAAGAAGCACAGAAAGTCACCTTTCTTTTAAGAAAAGATGACATGTGTCTGCTCATTTGTGGAAAAGAGACACAGGGCAGAGAGGGGAGAACTTGCCAAGTCTCGTGGAAAGAGGAACTTGACAGGAAGCCACAGGCTCCCAACAGAAAGGGCTGTGTGTAAGTGTGGTGACTGAACTTCCCTCTAGCTGTGGTCTTGGCTCGTGGGTGTGAGACCTGGATAAATATGTAAATCTGTGTGGGTGAGAACTGGGAAAGGCCAGTTTTCATTCTAGTCCCAAAGAAAGGTAATGACAAAAAATGTTGAAACTACCACGCAATTCCATTCATCTCACACGCTTGCAAAGTAATGCTCAAAATTCTCCAAGCTAGGCTTCAATAGTACGTGAACTGAGAACTTGTAGATGTTCAAGCTGGATTTAGAATAGGCAGAGGAACCAGAGATCAAATTGCCAGCATCTGTTGGATAATAGAAAAAGCCAGAGAATTCCAGAACATCTGATTCTACTTCACTGACTACACTAAAACCTTTGACCGTGTGGATCTCAACAAACTGTGGAAAATTCTTCAAGACCACCTTACCTGCCTCCTGAAAAATCTGTATGAAGATCAAGAAGCAACAGAAAGAAATGGACATGGAAAAATGGATTGGTTCCAAATCAGGAAAGGAGTACATCGAGGCTGCATACTGTCACCCTGCTTATTTAACTTATATGCAGAGTACATCATGTGAAATGCCAGGCTGGATGAAGCACAAGCTGGAATCAAGATTGCCAGGAGAAATATCAGTAACTTCAGATATGCACATGACACCACCCTTATGGCAGAAAGAGAAGAAGAACCAAAGAGCGTTTTGAGGAAAGTGAAAGAGGAGAGTGAAAAAGCTGGCTTAAAACTCAGCATTCAAAAAACTAAGATCGTGATATACAGTTCTATCACTTCATGGCAAATAGATGGGGAAAAAGTGGAAACAGGGACAGACTTTATTTTCTTGGGTTCCAAAATCACTGCAGATGGTGACTGCAGCCATGAAATTAAAAGACGCTTGCTCCTTGGAAGAAAAACTATGACCAACCTAGACAGCATACTAAAAAGAGACATTATTTTGTCGACAAAGGTCCATCTAGTCAAAGCCATGGTTTTTCCAGTAGTCATGTATGGATGTGAGAGTTGGACCATGAAGAAAGTTGAGTGCTGAAGAACTGATGCTTCTGAATAGTGGCGTTGAAGGAGACTCTTGAGAGTCTCTTGGACTGCAAGGAGATCCAACCAGTCCATCCTAAAGGAAATCAGTCCTGAATATTCACTGGAAGGACTGATGCTGAAGTTGAAGCTCCAATACATTGGCCACCTGATTGGAAGAATTGACTCACTGGAAAAGACCCTGATGCCAGGAAAGATCGAAAGCAGGAGGAGAAGGGGACGACAGAGGATGAGATGGTTGGATGGCATCATCGACTTGATGCACCTGAGTTTGAGCAAGCTCTGGGAGTTGGTGATGGACAGAGAAGCCTGGCATGCTGCCGTCCATGGGGTCACAGAGAGTCAGACACTACTGAGTGACTGCATTGACTGAAGAACTTAGTGACCTCGCTGTCAGAGAAAGAGATTAAGAGGAGGTAAGGGAAGGCAGTGTTGGGTAGGGGTCCTGTGGGTCTGCACACTTGTGGGCTGTATTCTACACCCAGAAGGATACAGAACAGAGGATGTGGGGTCCATTACTACACGCACATGTGTTTCCCGTCTCTGCTGAGAGTCCAAGAGGCAAGGAGCACATGGTGCCCAGATCTTGGTTTCCAAGACTATTCATTCTCCAGTAAAGGAACCAGAGGCCCTGGAGAAATGGCCCATTCCAGGCCTGGGCAGGGAGCCCCCAAGATGGGCCTGGGGGCTCTTGTGGTGTCAGAACACAAGGGAGTACTCAAAAACACACACTAAGTAAGCCTGATAACTGACTGTGGCTCAGATCATGAACTCCTTGTTTCTTAAATGAAGAAAGTAAGGAAAACCACTAGACCACTCAGGTATGACCTAAATCAAATCCCTTATGATTATACAGTGGAAGTGACAAACAGATTCAAGGGGTTAGATCTAATAGACAGAGTGCCTGATGAACTATGGATGGAGGTTCATGACACTGTACAAGAGACAGGGATTAAGACCATCCCCAAGGAAAAGAAATGCAAAAAGGCAAAATGGCTGTCTGAGGAGGCCTTGCAAATAGCTGAGAAAAGAAGAGAAGTGAAAGATGAAGGAGAAAAGGAAAGATATACCCATCTGAATGCAGAGTTCCAAAGAATAACAAGGAGAGATAAGAAAGCATTCCTCAGTGATCAATGCAAAGAAATAGAGGAAAACAATAAAATGGGAAAGACAAGAGATCTCTTCAAGAAAATTAGACATACCAAGGGAACATTTCATGCAAAGATGGGCACAATAAAGGACAGAACTGGTAGGGACCTAAGAGAAGCAGAAGGTATTAAGAAAAGGTGGCAAGAATCCACAGAAGAACTATACATAAAA
The DNA here is from genome assembly GCA_007570785.1 of Antilocapra americana. Taxonomy (NCBI): domain Eukaryota; kingdom Metazoa; phylum Chordata; class Mammalia; order Artiodactyla; family Antilocapridae; genus Antilocapra; species Antilocapra americana. The sequence continues at coordinate 164,721 of ML664187.1, read as the reverse complement.
GATCTTCATGACCCAGATAATCACGATGGTGTGGTCACTCACCTAGAGCCAGACATCCTGGAAGGTGAAGTCAAGTGGGCCTTAGGAAGCATCACTACAAACAAAGCTAGTATTTCAAATCCTCAAAGATGATGCTGTGAAAGTGCTTCAGTCAATATGCCAGCAAATTTGGAAAACTCAGCAATGGCCACAGGACTGGAAAAGGTCAGTTTTTACTCCAATCCCAAAGAAAGGCAATGCCAAAGAATGCTCAAACTACCACATAATTGCACTCATCTCACACGCTAGCAAAGTAATGCTCAAAATTCTCCAAGCCAGACTTCAACAGTACATGAACTGAGAATTTCAGATGTTCAAGCTGGATTTAGAATAGGCAGAGGAACCAGAGGTCAAATTGCCAACATTCATTGGATCATAGAAAAAGCAAGTGAGCTCCAGAAAAATATTTACTTCTGCTTTATTGACTATGCCAAAGCCTTTGAGTGTGAGGCTCACAACAAACTGTGGAAAATTCTTCAAGAGATGGAAACACCAGACGACCTTATCTGCCTCCTGAGAAATCTGTATACAGGTCAAGAAGCAACAGTTAGAACAGAACATGAAACAATAAACTGGTTCCAAATTGGGAACAGATCATGTCAAGGCTACATATTGTCACCCTGCTTATTTAACTTATATGCAGAGTACATCATGAGAAATGCTGGGTGAAGCACAAGCTGGAATCAAGATTGCTGGGAGAAATATCAATAACCTCAGATATTGACACCACCCTTATGGCAGAAAGTGAAGAAGAACTGAAGAACCTCTTGATGAAAGTGAAAGAGGAGAGTGAAAAAGTTGGCTTAAAACTCAACATTCAGAAAACTAAGGTCATGGCATCTGGTCCCATCACTTCATGGCAAATAGATGTGGAAACAATGGAAACAGAGAGAGGTTTTATTTTCTTCGACTCCAAAATCACTGCAGATGGTGACTGTAGCCATGAAATTAAAAGATGCTTACTCCTTGGAAGAAACGTTATGTTCAACCTAGACAACATATTATAAAGCAGAGGCATTACTTTGTCGACAAAGGTCCATCTAGTCAATACTATGGTTTTTCAAGTAGTCATGTATGGATGTGAGAGTTGGACTATAAAGAAAGCTGAGTACTGAAGAACTGATGCTTTTGGACTGTGGTGTTGGAGAGGACTCTTGAGATTCCCTTGGACAGCAAGGAGATCAAACCAGACAATCCTAAAGGAAATCCTGAATATTCATTGGAAGGACTGATGCTGAAGCTAAAATTCTAATTCTTTGGCCACCTGATGGGGAGAACTGACTCATGGAAAAGACTCTAATGCTGGAAAAAATTGAAGGCAGAAGGTGAAGGTGATGACAGAGGATGAGATGGTTGGATGGCATCACCAACTCGATGGACATGAGTTTGTGCAAGCCCAGGGAATTTGTGATGGACAGGGAAGCCTTGCATACTGCAGTCCATGGGGTCTCAAAGAGTCGAACATGACTGAGCAACTGAACTGAACTGATGTGCAGCAGCTAATAGCCCCTGATATGTATATGTTAATGCTACACCATAAGTTAAAAACTACTTAGGTAAAATTAGACAACTGTTACAAGTCTCCCAAGCTCTACACTGGTTTGCAGGCTTATTCTTCTGAGTTCCTCAGGAAATTGGATCTATTTGTCTATTAAACTTCCAGCTATCATTGCTCCTACTTCTAACTGGGTCTGTTGCATCAAAATGGCAGACCAAGAGATTGAGATTTTAATCATACAATACCCAGATCTAGGGCTTATAACTCAAATATTTCTAATTTGGTATTAATTCACCTGAAGATTGAGGCAGGACTACCAGCATCCAAGGACCTGCGGCTTCGTGGGTGCAGGAGGGCCGAGAGGAGCTACACCACATTCAAGGTCAGGAAGGGGAGCCGTGAGGAGAGACCCCTCATTCAGTGTAAGGAGCAGTGGCTGCGCTTTGCTGGAGCAGCCGTGAAGAGATACCCCACGTCCAAGGTAAGAGAAACCCAAGTAAGATGGTGGGTGTTGCAAGTGGGCATCAGAGGGCAGACACACCACAACCATAAAAACAGAAAACTAGCCAGTCTGATCACATGGCCCACAGCCTTGCCGAACTCAATGAAACTAAGCCATGCCGTGTGGGACCACCCAAGACGGAAGGGTCATGGTGCAGAAGTCTGACAGATTGTGGTCCATTGGAGAAGGGAATGGCAAACCACTTCTGTATTCTTGTCTTGAGAACCCCATGAATAGTATAAAAGGCAAAAAGATAGGAGACTGAAAGATGAACTCTCCAGGTCAGTAGGTGCCCAATATGATACAGGAGATCAGTGGAGAAATAACTCCAGAAAGAATGAAGGGATGGAGCCAAAGCAAAAACAATACCCAGCTGTGGATGTGACTTGTGATAGAAGCAAGGTATGATGCTATAAAGAGCAATGTTGCTTAGGAACCTGCAATGTTAGGTCCATGAATCAAGGCAAATGGGAAGTGTTCAAACAGGAGATGGCAAGAGTGAACGTCAACATGCTAGGAATCAGCGAGCTAAGATGGACTGGCATGGGTGAATTTAACTCAGATGACCATTACTGTGGGCAGGAATTCAGTAGAAGAAATGGAGTAGCCATCATAGTCAACAAAAGAGTCTGAAATGCAGTACTTGGATGCAGTCTCAAAAATGACAGAATGATCTCTGTTTGTTTTCAAGGCAAACCATCCAATATCACAGTAATCCAAGCCTATGCCCCAACCAGTAATGCTGAAGAAGATGAAGTTGAACAGTTCTATGAAGACCTACAGGACCTTCTTAGAACTAACACTCCAAAAAGATGTACTTTTCATTATAGGGGACTGGAATGCAAGAGTAGGAAGTCAAGAAACACCTGGAGTAACAGGCAAATTTGGCCTTGGAGTACAGAATGAAGCAAGGCAAAGGCTAATAGAGTTTTGCCAAGAGAATGCACTGGTCATAGAAAACACCCTCTTCCAACAGCACAAGAGAAGACTCTACACATGGACATCACCAGGTGGTCAACACCGAAATCAGATTGATTATATTCTTTGCATCCAAAGATGGAGAAGCTCTATACAGTCAGCAAAAACAAGACCAGGAGCTGACTGTGGCTCAGATCATGAACTCCTTATTGCCAAATTAGACTTAAATTGAAGAAAGTAGGGAAAGCCACTAGACTATTTAGGTATGACCTAAATCAAATCCCTTATGATTATACAGTGGAAGTGAGAAATAGATTTAAGGGACTAGATCTGATAGACAGAGTGCCTGATGAACTATGGATGGAGGTTCATGACATTGTACAGGAGACAGGGATTAAGACCATCCCCAAGGAAAAGAAATGCAAAAAAGCAAAATGGCTGTCTGAGGAGCCCTTACAAATAGCTCTGAAAAGATGAGAAGTGAAAAGCAAAGGAGATAAAGAAAGATATACCCATCTGAATGCAGAGTTCCAAAGAATAATAAGGAGAGATAAGAAAGCCTTCCTCAGTGATCAATGCAAAGAAATAGAGGAAAACAACAGAATGAGAAAGACTAGAATTCTCTTCAAGAAAATTAAACATACCAAGGGAACATTTCATGCAAAGATGGGCACAATAAAGGACAGAAATGGTCTGGACCTAACAGAAGCAGAAGATATTAAGAAGAGGTGGCAAGAATCCACAGAAGAACTCTACAAAAAAGATCTTCATGACCCAGATAATCTCGATGGTGTGATCACTCACCTAGAGCCAGACATCCTGGAAGGTGAAGTCAAGTGGGCCTTAGAAAGCATCACTACAAACAAAGCTAGTGGAGGTGATGCAATTCCAGCTGAGCTATTTAAAATCCTGAAAGATGATGCTGTGAAAGGGCTGCACTCAATATGTCAGCAAATTTGGAAAACTCAGCAATGGCCACAGGACTGGAAAAGGACAGTTTTCATTCCAATCCCAAAGAAAGGCAATGCCAAAGAATGCTTGAACTACTGCACAATTGCACTCATCTCACATGCTAGTAAAGTAATGCTTAAAATTCTCCAAGGCAGGCTTCAGCAATATGTGAACTGTGAACTTCCAGATGTTCAAGCTGGTTTTAGAAAAGGCAGAGGAACCAGAGATCAAATTGCAAACATATGCTGGATCATCAAAAAAGCAAGAGAGTTCCAGAAAAACATCTATTTCTGCTTTATTGTCTATGCCATAGCCTTTGACTGTGTGGATCACATAAACTGTGGAAAATTCTGAAAGAGATGGGAATAGCAGACCACCTGACGTGCCTCTGAGAAACCTGAATGCAGGTCAGGAAGCAACAGTTAGAACTGGACATGGAACAACAGACTGGTTCCAAATAGGAAAAGGAGTACATCAAGGTTGTATATTGTCACCCTGCTTATTTAACTTATATGCAAAGTACATCATGAGAAATGCTGGGCTGGAGGAAGCACAAGCTGGAATCAAGATTGCCGGGAGAAATATCAATAACCTCAGACATGCAGATGACACCACCCTTATGGTAGAAAGTGAAGAGAAACTAAGAAGCTTCTTGATGAAAGTGAAAGAAGAGAGTGAAAAAATTGGCTTAAAGCTCAACATTCAGAAAACTAAGATCATGGCATCTGGTCCCATCACTTCATGGGAAATAGATGGGGAAACAGTGGAAACAGTGGCTGACTTTATTTTCCTGGGCTCCAAAATCCCTGCAGATGGTGACTGCAGCCATGAAATTAAAAGACGCTTACTGTTTGGAAGGAAAGTTATGACCAACCTAGACAGCGTATTGAAAAGCATAGACATTACTTTGCCAACAAAGGTCCATCTAGTCAAGGCTATGGTTTTTCCAGTGGTCATGTATGGATGTGAGAGTTGGA
>ML664187.1:142455-159826 GCA_007570785.1 Antilocapra americana | reverse complement strand
TCCAACTCTCACATCCATACATGACCACTGGAAAAACCATAGCCTTGACTAGATGGACCTTTGTTGGCAAAGTAATGTCTATGCTTTTCAATACGCTGTCTAGGTTGGTCATAACTTTCCTTCCAAGGAGTAAGCGTCTTTTAATTTCATGGTTGCAATCACCATCTGCAGGGATTTTGGAGCCCCCCAAAAATAAAGTCTGCCACTGTTTCCACTGTTTCCCCATCTATTTCCCATGAAGTGATGGGGCCAGATGCCATGATCTTGGTTTTCTGAGTGTTGAGCTTTAAGCCAACTTTTTCACTCTTTCACTTTCATCAAGAGGCTCTTTAGTTCCTCTTCACTTTCTGCCATAAGGGTGGTGTCATCTGCATGTCTGAGGTTATTGATATTTTTCCCGGCAATCTTGATTGCAGCTTGTGCTTCTTCCAGCCCAGCATTTCTCATGATGTACTCTGCATATAAGTTAAATAAGCGGGGTGACAATATACAGCCTTGACGTACTCATTTTCCTATTTGGAACCAGTCTGTTGTTCCATGTCCAGTTTTAACTGTTGCTTCCTGACCTGCATACAGGTTTCTCAGAGGCACATCAGGTGGTCTGGTATTCCCATCTCTTTCAGAATTTTCCACAGTTTATGTGATCCACACAGTCAAAGGCTTTGGCATAGTCAATAAAGCAGAAATAGATGTTTTTCTGGAACTCTCTTGCTTCAGGCTCTGACTAAAATGCAAAACCCTTTGTTATTCTTTCCTTTACTCTGGCATTGAAACTGAGTCCCCCTTAAACTGACTTTCTCTCTGGAGTTTATGATGAACCTCTCTATCCAAAAATTTACTCCTTTTCCTGTCTCCCACCATCCCATTCCCCTCAGGATCAAGGGTTATCAAAGAAAAGGGAGAATGGAAACCAAGCAGGGTCCTGTGGGGCCCTTCTGAGTACAAATACCCCTCTGTGTCCTCTTGTTTCTTGTTTGTTGAAAAAGGCTTTGACCTCCCAGACCCTGCCTTTGTTCCAAAGAGCAGGGAAAGTGGTTTCTAATTAGGGACGTAAGGGAGTGCAGACACAGAGGAAAATCAGTTAAAGGAGGAAGGTAATGACACTAGTTCAGGATAAACAGAGTCCTAGGTACTCCTAAGGTGTGTACACAACAGTTTGCCAGAATTCTTTGTTCTTAGGGAATGAAGACCCACCTGCCTCTTGTTGGAGGATCTTGGCGTCCATCTCTGCTGCTGCTTTAACCTCTGAGTCATAAGCCTCTGCTCAGCCTTGTGTACACACATTAGTCACTGAAGGAATTCTGGCCACAGCTTGGGGTGTACGTGGCAGCCCCCTTTCACAGAAACCCACATCGCGATAAGGAAATGTGAACAAGAAAAAGAAACATTTGTCTATTTGATCTGAAGGAGCATCATGACCGGATCAGATTAATGTCACGAGTCAACTGACCAAGAAAAAAGACCATGGACTGGCCTCTTCCTCTTCCTGACCTCATCTCTGCAGGCTTCCCACTTTCCTGTTATGAGCGCAGTCTGCATTGAGATGGTTCTTGGGATGCTAGTCTGCCCTCTTCTTGGTTTGCCTGCTTCTGAATAAAGTCACTATTCTTCCCTGACACCGTTCTCTCAACTCACTGGCCTGTCCCGTGGGCCTGGATAAGGTTGCTTTTACAGACACCGTCCTCGTGGGTATCTCCTGGGCGTTGGCCTTGAAAGTGAACTACGGAGTGTATCACCCAAGATTCTGATTTGCCCGTGATGCTGGAGACCCCTGGTCCTCCCTGAGGCCAATTTCTTTTCTGTTCCAAATGTCACTGCAAACTACCAGAGACCCTTGGAAACCTCTAACTGAGTTCAGCTCTCTCTGTTACTGAGTCCAAGCCTGTGTGGTCACCACGTGACAGGCCGATGCATCAGGAAACCAGATGTTGGGGCGACGCATAGTAACTTTATTTGTGCAAATGAAGAAGATGTCAGATTCACGTTCCAAAGAGCCATCTTCCCTGAGTTAGAATTCAGGTTTCTTTTATACTAAAAGGGGAGGGGTGGTTGCGGCCTTCTTCCAGCCCTTGGAGGGGGTCTGATAACTCTTTATTCTTGGAGCTCCCTGTGTAGGTCTGGTCACAGTGTTTCTGTAAACCTCCAGGAGACAAGTGTTACTCTGTGCTGTAGCCTTTTCTCCTCTATTTGAATGAAACATTGTTATGCCTTTAAAGGTCTAGCCTGGGAGGCAGAGCCTTGAGAAAGGGCTATTAGGTATATTTCAGGCTATAGGCAACATTCACTTACTTTTTAATTTTTAAATATTTGGCTGCCATGTCACACAGCTTGTGGGATCTCAGGTCCCCAACCAGGGACTGAACAATGAGGGCATGGAGCCCTAAACCCTGGACCACCGGGGAATTCCCAAGGCGACATTCTTTCAGCTTTGAGGAGCTGGCGTGCAGAGCCAGCGCCACAAAGATTAGAGCTAAGGCAACAGATCTAATACGGAGGCAGGTTTGTTCTTTGTTACCTTATGTGTCTTGTTTTAGCCTGTATCCAGTTACGACTGTATTCGCGCTGTTACACACAAATACCCGAATCTTAGTGTGTGTGCATCCTCAGCTTCCTGTGGTTGTCTAGGTCAGAGCTGCCCTGGCAGCTAAGAAATGTCTCCAGCAGCACTCCTATTTGCCAGATATTTAGACCGACTCTTTATTTCAGACTAGAAGATTTATTACCACATGTGCTTAAAATCTGATTGACCCTTGGCTTAAAAAAACAGGTGAACACAGCCAGCAGGCCCCGTTAACAAATCCATGAACACCATGCCCTGATGGGAGAGGCCTAGGCTCATCTCTGCCTGGGATGGTTATCACCCTTCTCGGGCCGTTGGAAGCCTAGATGGTGGCACACAGCCAGGCAGTGCCTAGTAGATTGTCAACTTGTGCCCTCAGCTTTCCACAAAGATCCCTTGTTGGTCAACTCCCCTGGATCCACATCGAGGTTTGGAAGGACCCACCAGGAGGCCTTCATGACTCAGGATTTGCTCCGATGGAGGGCCATACCTCCCTGGGTAGGAGTAAGTGTAAAAGAGAATATGATCAGAAACATTTCCTTAACTTGAGTCATTCCAAAGATGAGGAACACTACACATACCAAACTGAGGAACATTCTGCAAAATGACTGATGGATACTCTTAAGATGTGTTATGATCATGAAGGGCAAGGAAGGACTGAAGATTGTTACAGGCTGGAGGAGGCTGGGAGGAATAACTAAATGCAACACTGGGTCCTGGAACAGAAAACAGGCATTGGTGAAAATACTGGTGACATTTGAACAATGTCTTCAGTTTAGTCAATAGCATCGTACCCATGCTAATTTCCTGGGTTGATGATGGTACCATGGGGAACCTTGCTGAAGAGGTACGGCGGCTCTTGGTGGTACCCTGGCGATTTTTCCATATGTCTAAAATTGCTTCAAAGTAAAAAACTAGGGAAAAGTCAATGTTAGGCTTGTTGGAATAAGTAATTGGTGCTGGGATAAGTGGGCTGAAGCCTGGAGGCAGCTTGCCTGGGCACCTAGGCCTGCTCCACTCCTGTCCAGCCACGTGATGCTGGAGAGGTTACCTGATGCCTCCATTGCTTCTTTTCTAAAATGAGGAAAACAACCGCGCTTGTCTGATCAGGTTGTTAATAGGTTAAGTCTCTTAATGCACGTGAAGCATTTAGAACAGTGTTCGGTACAGACTGAGTCCCTGGAAGGGCTGGCTCTTACCACTTTTCTGAAGATCAGAGCTGAAAGCAGGGATGGACCCCTGAAAGGCAGGTTGGTGTGTAGGATGTCAATTCAGAGTGGTCCTGAGAGGTGGCAGGGGACATGCAGGAGGCAGGGATGAGGAGGGAGCTGGGCTGTTGGGAAAGAAGTGCCTCATGTCCTGGGGTAGAAGGAGAAAGGAGATGAGAGGAAGGAGTGCTTGAGGAAGAAATGAAGCCAAGCCTCCCAGAGGTGAAGAAAGATGAAGGGCTTCAGGCTGAGGGTCACAAAGAGGCAAGATAAGAAATAACCCACACTTAGACGTGCCGTAGTGACATTTAAGAGGATCAGAGAAAAGTGTCCAAAAGGAAGGTTCCACAGAGAAAGAACAGACCACATACATGAGAACAAGAATCATACTGATCCCAGATTTCTGAACACACTGTCAGGCGAGTGTATGCTCCTCGGTTCTGTCTCATCACAACAAAGATTTGGAGTGACAGACATCGAAACATTGAAGCCCTCGGCGGGTCACAGCTCTCAGGTCTTGGACAGACCGTGTTATAGCTCTTAGACAAATCAGTGTTACAGCTCAGTGTTAGCGCTCTGTTTTATTTAGAAGATAGCAAGAGAATCCATCCTCGAGGCGTGAGGCTTGTGGACCCAACCAAAGACAGGAAGAGAAGAGTGGGGAGCGTGCCAGCGCGAGGAGAGAGCGAGAGCGTGCTTTGGTCCTCTTTTATGTGTTTTGTTCCTCCCCCTGGGCCTGCCCTGTTTGTTCCACCTGAGGTCTTCACTCAGGTCCTCGGACCTTCCTTTGACCTTCCTTTGTTCTAGTTTCACGAACTTTTCCCTTCCTTGTCTTTTAGCCACCGCCATTTTGGACTCCTGTTTCCTATTCTAACTACCTAACAAAACCATATAAGAAGATATGGGATGATATTTTAAAGAATTACAAGTAAAAAATATAAAATTAAATATCTAGCCAAATTGTCATTCAAATGTTAGAATATGTTTAACAAAGATATTTCCAGCAAGCCTCAGAATGTGCCCCTCCCAAACACCTACTGAAGCAGGAAATGAAAAAAGAGGAAAAACACACCCAGGAAAATTCACAAGCCACAAAGGAAGTAAGGGGCCAAACGTCTTTGCAAAGCTTTTTCCTGTTTTAGGAACAAATCCCAACAACAAAAAGGCAGGAACAAAGGGCAAAAGGGCAGCCACACAAGCCCCACGTAGAGTTCTGGGCCATGCCAGCGTGACAGGGCATGAGAAGAGACACCAGCGCGTGAGGGTGTCAGGGACCACGGCGCTTGGCGCTGGGAGGGTGCAGAGGCTGCAGACAGCGGCACGGTCATGCCCACCGCCCCGACAGCTGTGGGCGAAGCAGGTGCTTAGTGCTCATTGGTGAGTGAGTGCATGTGACTCCTCATGAAAGTTATACGTTTTGAAAGATCCAGCAAACGAAAATCAACAAACACGAAGAAGGGAACAGGAGAGCAGCGCAAATGACAAGCATGAGAGATACGGCAGAAAAAAGCCCCAGCAGAAGAACTGTGACATGAATTAAAAGACAGACCCAACAGGGGGCATAAGTGAGAAAAGACCCTGAAATACGGAGAAAGAGCTGTCTCTGAAATTGGATTTGTTTTTAAATTTTTATTATTTTTTTTTGATGTGGACCATTTTCAAAGTCTGTATTGAATTTGTTACAACATTGCTTCTGTTTTTTGGCCCTGAGGCAATGGGGGATCTTAATTCCCTGACCAGGGAAGGGGCCCACACCCTCTGCATTGGAAAGCAGAGTCCTAACCACTAGATGGCCAGGGAAGGCCCTGAAACCGGACTTAGGTGACTCCTAGCCAAAATCCTCAGGATCCTCTCTGGGGTGAGATGCCCTCAGGATCCTCTCTGGGGTGAGATGCCCTCTCAGGCCTGAGACCAACTGTGGACCCAGAACCCAAAGAGACAAGAAAACTTGGTTGGGGATCAGCAGGAAAAACCTCACAGAAACTCTGAATAGTGGAATTTTCAGATGATGAACCAGCATGCTCACTAAGCTCTTGGAGGTACACAGAAATATTTTAGCAGGAATAGAAAGCCATTAAAAGTGACTTTACAGAACTGAAAAGAAACTAATTAGAAGTCATAGGACTGAAAGATACTGTAATGGAAATAAAAATCACTGGGGAGTTTACAACACCTTCAGCACACCTGCAGTGAGTCTCGGATCTCAGGGAAACTCTGCTTCCAGGTGAGGCTGACACTGCTGCCCAGGACATTTACTTCGGGAAGACGGGTGAGAAGAAACCATGCAGATGGTGGGTGAAACCACAGGCAGCAACGAGAGATACAGGACAGAGAAAACTTTTAATCTGCGTTTAGTTGGAGGTCCAGAGGAGAGGAAGTGGCTGCTGCTGCCGCTAAGTCACTTCAGTCGTGTCCGACTCTGTGCGACCCCGTAGACGGCAGCCCACCAGGCTTCCCCGTCCCTGGGATTCTCCAGGCAAGAACACTGGAGTGGGTTGCCATTTCCTTCTCCAGTGCAGGAAAGTGAAAAGGGAAAGTGAAGTCGTTCAGTCGAGCCTGACTCTTCTCGACCGCGTGGACTGCAGCCCACCAAGCTCCCCCGTCCCTGGGATTTCCAAGGCGAGCATACTGGAGTGGGGTGCCATCGCCTTCTCCGGGGAGAGGAAGTGGAGAGTGGAGGAAATCAGAATCTGGAAGTACCCTGGGTGGGGATGTCCTAAAACTGTTGGAAGACCAGCCCACAGATGTAAGCCCCCAGCGAAGTCTCTGCCAGAACAGATACAAAAGAGTCCACACCTCTACACATCAAGTAAATCTGTAGCAAATAAAAGGCATAAACAAAGTCATAGACACTCTGGTAACGATCCAGATCTCCTGATAAGGAGTAACAGCTCTGGTAGCTGACATCACAGAAACTGTAGAAGCAGAAGCTAATGGCCTTTGTGTTCAGCTCGGACCTAAAATTCTTTACTGTGTGAAAGTACTCTTCAAGAATGAAGTAAGATTTCTTTTTTTTTTGGAAAACAAAAATTGAGGGGCTTTGGCCACCAGCAAGCACCCACCAAAGGGAGCTCTCCACACCAAAGGGAAGGGACTTGGATGGGCTGGGTGTGAAGGCGTGAGAAGCCAGGAGACCGGTGTGTGGGCTGTCAGCCGATCGTAGCGGCACCGAGAGCCACATCGCCCTGTGTTAGAAAGTGGGAAATCAGAGAGCACAGAACCGCGGCATAATCAGGAGGGAGGCAGGCCCTCTGTCCCGTCGTCAGGCAGGGGGGCACCTCAGGGTCTCAGAGTGCTGTCACCACGGCAAGCAACCCCCACTCAAATAACAGGAAAGGGGGGTGGAGTAGCCACACTTTTGGATGAAATCATAAAATAACAAACATTAGCCTAACTAGAGATATTCTGGAATTAGCAAGAGTGTCTGGTGAGGATGCCGGATGCAAAGTTCACGTACAAACACTGGCTGTATTTCTGTCTCCAGCCAATGGCCATCAGGCATGAGCAAAGTTGCCAGCCTTCTCTGGTGGGTGGGTTGCAGAAGTGGCCTCGAGTCTCCGGCCCACCCCCATCCCCCCAACAAGGGTCCTGGCAGAGGAGCCACTGTGGCCACTTCTGCAGACCACCTTCTGCACGTCTGCTTAACGAGTGTTGAGGGAGCAACACGGCCAGTTCCCAGACCGCACTCCAGAGCCCCTCACACACCTCTCTTTCTGTGGGGACGCTGCCGTGGCCCGAAGAACAAGCCCCACCTGACATGCTGGAGGATGAGCGTGCCCATAAGGGGCTGGCACCGTCCCCTCAACACGCAGCTGACAGCACATGATGATGGGCCCGGCCAAGGCCGACCGAGGCTAGTCCAGGTCAGCGGGAGCCCCTGGACTCTTGGGCAAAAGGAAACACTTATTGGTATATACCACTGAGGTTTTGTGGCTGGTCATTACGCAACTTCATTGTGGCAATAGATAATTGAAACCAGAAAGAGACAGCGTTACCCAGCCCCCAGAGCAGCCATCCTTGGTGTCAGGCGGACTCGCAACAGCAGATTGTCCCTTGCGGCCACCAACGGCAAGCGGTTCTGTCCTCGGACAGGAGACAGACAAGCTGTGAGACAGTCACACCGAGGACTCCACACCGATCAGGATAAATGGACCGCAGCTACAGCCAGGGCGAGGCTCAGGGTGTGATGAAGACACTAGAGAAGACAGCGTCCTTTCACTTCTTTTGCTATTTCGTTGTTTATAGTCGCTAAGTCGTGTCCGACTCTGGTGAATCCTGGAGTGGTAACCTTCCAGGCTCCTCTGCCCCATGAATTCAAAATAGGCAAATTGTGTTCAGGTTCAACTTGTGCTGAGTTAGGCTCAGTTTAACCTCCACTTACGGGTTCAACGTCGCGTCAAGGGCAAGCCTGTGCACAGCATAAAGGCCCAGAGAGCGGTGAGCTTCGCAGGGCCGGCACGGGGCTACTTGTGGAGCGGCAGCAGTGGGCGACCTGTGAATCGGTAGTTTTGCAGGCGTTTGCATTTTAGCAATTTGCGAGGCAGAACTTTCATGTTTTTCGCATTTTGGTGTATTTATGAAATTTCACAGCAAGGAAAGGTTAAAAGTACACGCACCGAAAAACGCAGCGCATAAGGCACCAGCAAACGGAGACGTGGGGAGCCGTGAATTTGTTAGCACCTGTTTGCTTAAGGTCATCAGAACTCCGCCAGGAGAACCTGGGGAAACATGAAGGCAAGGCCGGGGTCTCCTGTGGGCCTGAGATGAGCGGGGGCCCCGGCTGACCGCTAGGAAGGGTGCCTTGCTCAGGACACGTGGGCTCGGCTGTGCACGGACAGCCCCGAGTCCCTGTACCCTGACCTGACTGCACCCCGGGAAGGGGCTGGGGTTTGCCTCCTTCAGTCAGGCGGGGACCAGGGAGGGCGGCCTCCAGGCTGGAGGCAGAGGAAGGACGCTGGGGACTCATAGCCTGGCTGTGCCGGGACCAGGCCGAATGGAGCCCCACGTTCAGCCCTGGCCAAGACGACCTTGGGGTGCTCCTTCCTGTGTCCCCTGGGGGACTATCTCGAAGCCTCCTCCAGCCCCATGAAGACTGAAAGTGAGGCAAAGGAGGCCTCAAGAGGCCTCGCATCAAGTGGGAGGACTATGGGCTAAAACAAGGGATCCCCAAGGCCCACACTCGCAGCGCAGACCCGGGAGCAGAGGTGGGCATGGTCCTGCAGTCCCCGGGCAGCTGTGCTGAGGAGCCGGCCCTGGCCACGCTCATTCCTCGGCAAGCATGGAGGGCGCACCCCACTGCTGTTCTCATGGCCCTCGGAGACCCCAAGGCTTTCCCAGCCCCTTCTTCCCACAGAGAGTCAGGCCCCAGACTTATCACAGGTCTTCAGCCGGCACAGGGCCTTTGGGTCCAGGCTGATGCTTTAGGGGACAGGAGAACTCTTTCATGTACGCGGCCCACTTTTAAGACTTCAAGTTCACTCAGGTTCAGGTGCCAGGCACACCTGGCGCTCTTTCCGCACAGCATTCTTCGCCTTTCAGCCTCTGTCCTTCACGCCCACCTCCCCCGCCGCCCACAGTGGAGGTGTGTGATGTGCCAGGCTGAGGTGGGCAGGTGGCCCCAACTGGAGAACCGCAGGAGAGGCTTGGTCACTTCGCGTTTTCTGCTGGGGTTGAGGCAATGCCACTCTTCCCACCCCGCCCCCCTGGATTTCCTGTTTCTTTTCAGCCGATCTCACCACCAGCCCTTCTCTCTGAGCTCAGAGGCTGGAACGCGCAGAGCAGCAAACTGCATGTGGTGGGTATTTCTGACCAACACCCGGCTCCAGGGATACAAGGCTTTAGGTTCCAGCCCACCTTCCAAACATCGCAGGGCGCCGGGTGCCCCTCCATCCCCTGCTGCTTGTATCAGGCAGGGTTCTCCGGATAGAAGGTCTGCTCTGGAGGGGCTGGGGGGGCAGCCAGGCCCAGGGCGCCAGAAGGCAGGTCTCTCTGCTCTACCTTCTCCTGTGCCCTCTGAGGGGCTGCACAGGCCCCCTACCCTGGGGAGGGGGTCTGCTTCCCTCAGCCCACCTTTCAAAGCGAAGCTCATCCAGAAACACCCCCAGACACCCAGGACAACCTCTGACCAAACCTCTGGGCCCCACGCCTCAGTCAGGCTGACGCACAGCATTCACAGCACACAACTTCAATGGTTGGTCTTCCCAGCCGCTGGGAACACGTTTTTGTGGCTCTCCCCTGTCCCGAGGCCACAGTTACAGGGCTTCCCCGCGCTGGTCAGAGTGAGATGGGCTGTGCCGGGGTGACGAGTGACCCCGATCCCAGTGCGGGCCAAGAAAGCTCTGCTCCTGCCGCCACTAGGCGCGGGTGGGCAGCCGTGGGCAGTAGGTCCCTCACCCCAGGGACCCAGGACCCCCAGGACTCCGGATGAGGGCCCACCGTGGGCTTCCTGAAGGCCGCAGGGATGTGGGGAGTTTGCGTGGCGCTCGCGAGTGACCCGCACCTACACCCCTGGCCCGGGTGCTGCGGGACTTGGAAGGGCTGGGGGGTGGCACTGCGCTTGGGCAGCTGGCGGGCAGAGGAGAGGAGGTGCCTCCGGCAACTCCAGGCCTGCCCACTGCCGTGAGCGTGGGAGGCAAGTGGAGCCGCCCCCGAAACCCCAAGTTGCTCCGGCTGTCACGTCTCTGCAGTCCCCGGGCAGCTGGGCCGTAAGCCCTGCCTTCAGGGCCGTGCCCCAACTGCAATGTGAAAAGGTACTTCTTGGGGACATCCTTGGTGGTCCAGTGGTGAAGAATCTGCCTTCATGTATGGCAAAACCAACACGATAATGTAAATAAAATTAAAGAAAATAATAAATAAAATTAAATTAAAAAAATAAAGTTACTGGATAAAGATTAAAAATAAATAAATAAATATAGCAGTGTGTACATGACCTTCACCAAATCCTTAACTATCCTTTTCCAAAAAAAAAGAAAAAAGAATCTGCCTTCGTTTGCAGGGAGGCAGGTTCTGTCCTTGCTCGAGGAACTAGGACCCCACATGCGTCAAGGCCAGCTAAACCCACTCCAGGCAACTACTGAGTGGGCCTGCCCCAAGTAAGACCCCATG
Source organism: Antilocapra americana (assembly GCA_007570785.1). Classification (NCBI taxonomy): domain Eukaryota; kingdom Metazoa; phylum Chordata; class Mammalia; order Artiodactyla; family Antilocapridae; genus Antilocapra; species Antilocapra americana. Next base: position 148,954 of record ML664187.1, on the reverse strand, counting down.
CAGTGAAATGAATAAATAACTATTAAAGAGAAAGAAAGAAAAGGTACTTCTTGCCTGTAGCAGCCTGAGGGGCTGGACCTCATACCTCCAGGAGAGGGTAGCTCCTAAAGGACCGTGTGTCACAGTGCTTGTGGCCAAGGCAGATGTTAGGTGCTTCTGATTTCTCTTTGAGGTAAAGCTCTATTTATTGGCTACTCCGTTTTGGCCTTAGAGGCCCTGTAGAGACTTACTTTTCCTTAGAATGCTAATTCATGAAATTTCAGAGGCTGGGTTTCACAAGAGGAGGAGCTATCTTTATACATCTTAAACATGTTCAGAAATCTGGTTTTATACTGTGTTAATCTGATAACCAGGATGGTCTGATCACTTACCTTGAGCCAGACATCCTGAAATGTGAAGTCAAGTGGGCCTTAGGAAGCACCACTACGAACAAAGCTAGTGGAGGTGATGGAATTCCAGTTGACCTATTTCAAATCCTGAAAGATGATGCTGTGAAAGTGCTTCACTCAATATGCCAGCAAATTTGGAAAACTCAGCAGTGGCCACAGGACTGGAAAAGGTCAATTTTCAGTCTAATCCCAAAGAAAGGCAATGCCAAAAATGTTTAAACTACTGCACAATTGCACTCATCTCACATGCTCAAAATTCTCCAACCCAGGCTTCAACAGTACATAAACTGAGAACTTCAGATGTTCAAGCTGGTTTTAGAAAAAGCAGAGGAACCAGAGATCAAATTGCCATCATCCATTGGATTAGAGAAAAAGCAAGAGAGTTCCAGAAAAACATCTGCTTTATTGACTACGCCAAAGCCTTTGACTGTGTGGATCACAACAAACTGGGGAAAATTCTGAAAGAGATGGGAATACCAGACCAGCTGACCTGCCTCCTGAGAAATCTGTATGCAGGTCAGGAAGCAACAGTTAGAACTGGACATGGAACAACAGACTGGTTCCAAATCAGGAAAGGAGTACGTCAAGGCTATATATTGTCACCCTGCTTATTTAACTTATATGCAGAGTACATCATGAGAAACGTTGGGCTGGAGGAAGCACAAGCTGGAATCAAGATTGCCGGGAGAAATATCAGTAACCTCAGATATGCAGATGATACCACCCTTATGGCAGAAAGTGAAGAAGAACTAAAGAGCCTTTTGAATAAAGTAAAAGAGGAGAGTGAAAAAAGTTGGCTTAAAGCTCAACATTCAGAAAACTAAGATCATGGCACCTGGTCCCATCACTTCATGGCAAATAGATGGGGAAACAATGGAAACAGTGTCAGACTTTATTTTTGGGGGACTCCAAAATCACTGCAGATGGTGACTGCAGCCATGAAATGAAAAGACGCTTACTCCTTGGAAGAAAAGCTATGACCTAGACAGCAGATTAAAAAGTAGAGACATTACTTTATCAGCAAAGGTCTGATGGTCAAAGCTATGGTTTTCCCAGTCGTCATGTAGGGATGTGAGAGTAGGACTATAAAGAAAGCTGAGCGCCGAAGAACTGTGGAGTTGGGGAGGACTCTTGAGAGTCCCTTGGACTGCAAGGAGATCCAACCAGTCAATCCTAAAGGAAATCAATCCTGAATACTCATTGAGGGGACTGACGCTGAAGCTGAAACTCCAATACTTTGGCCATCTGATGTGAAGAATTGACTCATTTGAAAAGACTCTGATGTTGGGAAAGATTGAAGGCAGGAAGAGAAGAGGATGACAGAGGATGAGACGGTTGGATGGCATCGCTGACTCAATGGACATGGGTTTGAGAAAGGTCCAGGAGTTGGTGATGGACAGGGAAGCCTGCTGTGCTGCAGTCCATGGGGTCACCAAGAGTCGGACACGACTGACTGAACTGAACTGAACTGAATCCAGCCCTTGGGACACCGCGGGAGGCTCCTTTGGGGCAGGCCACACGGGCTGCTGGGTGCTGACCTACAATCAGCCTGGAGTGGGAACTCAGAACTGGGGGCCAGTGCCCTTCAGAGGGGAGGCCTATATGGCTGGAGGGCTGGGGGTGGGGGTGGGGCTCCTCTGGGCCTGGGGGTGAGGCTGAGTGGGGCCTGGCAGGGGCCCCGAGTGGGGACAAGGGGGCTGCAGCAGGCTTGGGCCTGAGACCCCCAGGCTGGGGAAGGTCCTGGGACCACACCCTAAATAGGTCCTGACTTGAGCGCCTGGGGCAGAAAGCCAGCTCTTGGGTGGCGACCACCCCACCCTGCCTGTGTGTAACTTCTCCATGATTAGTCCACCTTCCCAGTGCCCAGCCAATTCATGCATTTACGAAACAACAGGAAACTGAGCTGAGAAAGCAGAACTGAAGTGAGGTGGGGTTTGGGCCCACCCTGCGGCATCCGGCTCACTCCAAAGCAGTCAGAGGCACTCCAAAGCAGTCAGAGCTCAGCCTCGTGACTCTAGCTCCGGTCCTCCTCACTGGTGCTCACACCTGCAGCCCACCACCCAGGTCATGTTCTCAGGTGAGCAGGACGTGGCTGTGATGGGGGAACCCCCGGGCTCAGCTCCCATGAAGAACGCAGTGATCGACATCCAGACTGAGAACCCCGGACGTGATCACATCACCTGGTCCCTGTTCAACACGCTGTTCATGAACATCTGCTGCCTGGGCTTCGTGGCATTTGCCTACTCCGTGAAGGTGGGTGTCACCTGGGGGCATCTCCAAGAAAGTGTGTGTGAGTCTGGAGAGGGCCCTGCCCAGATGGCACCTGGGTTGGGGAGCCCCTGTGTGTGTTGTGTGTGTTTGTACACCAATGTACAGGTCATGATGAGGCTGCAGCAGGTTCACGGGAATGACCAGGGTCAACCTTTTATCCCCTGGTGGGATGAGGGGCTAGTGAAGGGGCCTGAGAGGAAAGGGGTGGTGAGCCCTGGGGCTCCTGGGGAGGCTGAGCGTCTGCCGGGACACAGATGGAGTCCCCAGGAGGGGAGGGGGGTCCATGGGCGCTGGCCTGTTCAGACTCCGGGAAATGGGCAGGGGAGAGTCAGCAATGGGGTGGATGGGCACTGGGGGCCAGCCGGGGGCCTGAGGCGCAGTGCCCAGCTCTCACCCAGACCCTCCCCACCTCTCCCCCTCCAGTCCAGGGACCGCAAGATGGTCGGCGACACCACTGGGGCCCAGAGCTACGCCTCCACTGCGAAGTGCCTGAACATCTGGGCCCTGGTCCTGGGCCTCCTTCTGGTCATCATATTTATCATTGTTTTTGCCACTAGATCAGGGCCAAGTGTCAGTCTACATGTTAGGATTTAACACAGCAAGGAGGCCAGCAGTAGCTGCTCGTGGCCAACACCAAGTCCTGGACTGCCCACAGCAGGCTCCGCAGCAGCAGCGGTGCCCCCCCTTCCCAAGGCAGTTTACAGAGACCCACCTGGAGACCAGTGACTCCAATAAAGTGCGCTGACGCTCCCCAGCCTGCCTCTGAGGCTCAGCGCCCTCCCCAACCTGCTGTGCTGCTCTGGTTTTGCTGGTTTCTGGCTTCCAGCTGGAAGCAACAGCTGGACCAGGGGCCCCGGGTAGGGGTCCCTCCTTTCCCAAGGCCTGACCGTGCTACAAGGGCACTCTGAACACCCTTGACCCACAGGATCAGACAGTTGGTTGGCAGGCAGCAGCTGGGCTGGGGTGACTGCGGCAGCCAGGCTCTCTAGGGAGGGGCTGCTTTTCATGTCTGGGGCCCCCTCCCCCTCCCGGCTGCCGAGAAGGTCCAGCCTGCTGCATCCTGCTGCCGCCCTCTCCAGCCGCCAGGCCCTGTCCCGGCTCCTCCTAAAGGTGCGAAAGGTGCCGGGGAGCTGTGCCTGAGGCAGCCCTCGGCAGAGCACGTTCACAACTAGCCGGGCTGTGGTGGTGGAAGCCACCCCCCAACCCCTGAAGTCCATCCCCCTCCCCCCTGTGATCCCCGACCCTCACTCTCATTTCACCCCACATCCCCCACCCTTCAGAAGTGGCTGGGGGTGGAGGTCCCTGGGCAGGTCTTGGGGGCCCCAGGGCGGTGAGCAGAGGGGGCAGCTCCAGGGAGGGTGTGTTCTGGAGGCGGGACTGGACCACCTGCTTCTCTGGGTCTGGGAAGGACACTGGAGGTGGGAAGTGGCTGGAGGCCACCCCAGACCCCTGTCATGGAGGGGGACTCATGCACGACCTGATCCCGGGGTTTTGGGCTGCAGAGGGCAGGTCAGCAGAGCTCAGGAAGGCTCTGAGTCACAGGGAGCTCTTCCTCCTGCTCTGCCATGGCCCCTCCTGGGGGGCTGTGCGTTCCCACGTTTCCTGGAGCCCCTCAGGTGGCTGGGCATCTGCACTGGGTCCTGCCTTCTGTCCTGACCCCCAGGACAGAGTGCATAAACTGGAAAACCCACCAAATGCCCAAGCCCGGCTAGAGGCTGGGGCAGCCAGCTGCCCTGCCCCAGGACTGCGCTGGGGATGTGGGCAAATGAAGAGACCGATGATGGGGTGGCAGGGCTGTGACTGCCCCAGGACCCACAGCAGAGAGTTCTAGAGACATTCACAGATGTGAATGTTGTGCCCTCAAGGCACAACAGAGGACAGACAGCTGGCGCCCACCAGCCAGGAGGTAGGATAGCAGACCAGGACTTGGGGCAAAATCTCATCACCTCGTGACCCCATGGCCTCTGTTGTGAACTGGTCTTCAGACCGAGGGCCCTGGGCAGGGGAACTTGCGGGTGTTATGCCCAGGTTGTTATCCCCACAAATCACCAGGAGGCCGTTCACCGATGCAAGCGCAAGAGGGAATTTATTGCAGACCCGGGTCTGGACTGCACGCACACACCAACACAGCGGAGTGAGGGTAGCAGCCCCAAGCTGCATGGTACAAGGCTTTTGAAGGGAGAAGACAAAGGGAAAATAGCTACAGGTGGGGAGACGAATCTTGGTGCTCTGTGATTGGTCAGAACAGGAGGGGAGGTCAGGGGCTTTACGCGCGCTAGCCCCTGATAGGCACATTCAACCGCAAGCAGTTCACTGACTGGCACATCCCCAGCACACTATGATTGGTCGCGTCCAGGGTGGTGACCTGGGGGTGGGGGAACCTGGGCGCTGGCCTCCATCGCAAGACGGCGGCTCCCCTTTTCTTTAAGACGGAGTCACCTAGGCTCCACACTGGCACGTTCCACAGACTGTCCTGGGGCTGGGGGCGGGTGGGGAATAGGTGGGTCCTGGGTGACAGAGTCCAGCACTTGGGATTCCCAACATTTCAGGAAGTGGGCTTGGGGCCCAGGTCAGCGTCTCTAAAGCTGAACATCACCAGCTGCCCTTTCCCAAGGGGCGCGCGGGCCCAGGAGGCTGGGCTCCAGGCCTCCTCACACCGGGGGTGGGGCCGGCCCCCAGGGGCACCTGGCCCTGGGAGGACAGGAGCAGAAGCAGGCGGTGCTCCCAGGCCTCTGCACTCAGTGGGTTCTGGGTAAGATCCTTAGACATGGGGTGCCTGGGGGGGGTTCTCTGGAATGGCTCCCCAGCGCCCACCCCAGCAGGGAGGAAAACCTAAACCAACATCCCATCCTGGGAGAGCAGTGGACATCAAACACCTTAGGGCCCAGGGGTGCAGGGGTGCCACCCAGACGACACTTCCATTTCGCTCTCCAGATGGACCTGGAGGACACTGGACACAGTGGACCAAGCCCTAGGGGCCCACGTGCAGCTGCTCTGGCAGCCCTAGGCCAGGAGCCCTCCTGCCAGCACGCCTGCTCCCCCTGGAGCCACCCCAGGTCCCATGAGAAGTGAGGGGGTGCCGGGGAGGAAGGAAGGCTGGGGCTGCTTGGACACACAGGCCCAGGGCTCCCAGCGGCTGCCAGACACCCGCCTGGAGGGGGGACTCAGGACTGGGGGCCAGTGCCCTTCAGAGGGGAGGCCTGTGTGACTGGGGGGCTGGTAGGGGGGCGGGGCTCCTCTGGGCCTGGGGGTAAGGCTGAGTGGGGCCTGGCAGGGGCCCCGAGTGGGGACAGGGATGCTGCAGCAGGCTTGGGCCTGAGACCCCCAGGCTGGGGAAAGGTCCCACAGCCAGACCACAGCGCATATGGGAAGTGAGAAGGCTGGGGCCTGGTGTGAAGCCCCCTCCACCAGCTCACTTCCTCAGGCCTTGGTGTAACTTGATGCCCAGCGATTCCTCCCACATCTTAGGAGCCGCCCAAACAAAACATTCAAGAAATCGAAACTGCTGGCAGGCCCAGCCCCCGGCCCCTGGTGCTCCTGCCTGTATCTAGACCACATTTACTCCGCCTCAGCTTGAGGAAACAAACACGCTTCTCAATCCTGCTCATCTGCATCAGCACTTGGGTCCCTCTAAGCCAGAGATGATTAAGGAGGAGCACGAGGTGGCCGTGCTGGGGGCTCCCCAGAGCCAGGCCCCCGTGACGACCACGGTGATCAACATCCGCAGCGAGACCGCCGTGCCCGACCACATCGTCTGGTCCCTGTTCAACACCATCTTCATGAACTGGTGCTGCCTGGGCTTCGTGGCGTTCGCCTACTCTGTGAAGGTGGGTGGGCAC
>ML664187.1:69344-142445 GCA_007570785.1 Antilocapra americana | reverse complement strand
GTGCCCACCCACCTTCACAGAGTAGGCGAACGCCACGAAGCCCAGGCAGCACCAGTTCATGAAGATGGTGTTGAACAGGGACCAGACGATGTGGTCGGACACGGCGGTCTCGCTGCGGATGTTGATCACCGTGGTCGTCACGGGGGCCTGGCTCTGGGGAGCCCCCAGCACGGCCACCTCGTGCTCCTCCTTGAGCATCTCATAGGCTGGGGGCACCGCACCGTGGGCCCCTGCGAAAAAATTCTGGGATGTGCGGTTCATGGTTGGGACGGAGCAGCTGTGATTCAGATGAGGAGCAACTGGGGTCAGATGCCAGCACACGCTCAGGGGGCCCTCCTTTCCCCAGGAGTTTCGATTTCTCCTGTTTCCTTTTCCTGGGCCCGTTTGGTTTCGTAAATGGAAACGGGCTGGATTTAGGAGGCGGGGTGAACCGCTGAGTATCAGGTTACACGGGGTCAGTGGGAGGGAGGCTCCTTTCCCAGAGCTGGAAGGGGCTGGAGGTTTCCTTCCACCCTCCCAGGTTCTCAGCTGGGACTGCCCTCTGTCATAATAAAAAGACAGTTTAATAGGAGAGAAATAAGTCTACCAACAAGTATACTTGTGTCTATGGGAGGGACCCAGAAAAGCTGAACAACTTCCCAAAATGCTGAAGCCAGCACCTGAATGCCATCTGAGCTCAAGACGAGAGGCTGCAGCGGACAGGAGAGGCCTCCTTGGGGAGGCCGCCCAGAAAAGCACAGAAATAAGGGTGGTTTCCTGCAGAGTCAGTCCTTGCCTCCTCCATCCACGAAAGTTTCCAGGAATGGGGTCGCCCCCGGTCCTGTTACAATAGGCACCCTTACAGGGAGGTTTGCCTTGTACATTAAATGTCTTTCATAGGCTGACTTCTACTCAGCCTTAGAATTAAAAAAAAAAAAGGGTTAAAATAATCAATGTACCAAAGGTAAGGTATTTGAGGTAATGAATTCTACTTCCCTTAACACCCAAGTCAGGCCCTGTGTTAGCCACGCCCCCTCCCTGTTTAAGGGTGTTGTCTGGGGACCCTCCCCCAGCCTGGGGGTCTCAGGCCCAAGCCTGCTGCAGCCCCCACTGTCCGCACCCGGGGCCCCTGCCAGGCCCCACTCAGCCTCACTCCCAGCCCCGAGGAGCCCCGCCCCCACCCCCAGCCCCCCAGCCCCCCAGCCTCGAAGGCCTCCCCTCTGAGGGGCACTGGCCCCCGGCCCTGAGTCCCCGCTCCAGGCGGGGTTTGAGTCCTTCCCAGTTGCAGGTCAGCACCCAGCATTCCACGTGGCCTGCCCTGAAGGAGCGTCCTGCGGTCACCCCTCACTTCTCATGGGACCTGGGGTGGCTCCACGGGGAGCGGGCGTGCTGGCAGGAGGGCTCCTGGGCTGGGGCTGTGCCCCTCCTCATGGACAGGGCGGGTCGGCTCTGTGGCCAGGCCTCCACTCTCTTCATACTTCTTGAAAACAGCCAGTTTTTTTTTAACAGCAAATAGATTCACACACAGGAATAACAGGTAACTGCAATTCAGGACAAGAAAGCCATAGTAAAAACTGTAAACACATTCAGGAAACAAAGGAGAAGATGTCACTCTATAGAGAAAAAGGAGGCAGTTGGGAGGGGCACAGAAAGCCACTGGAGGATCGTGGAGAGCAGGGTGGGGGTGGCTTCTGAGGTGCAAAGACTCTCACTGGCTGGAATCTGGAATCCTTGCTCACGTGAGGAAGTACTCCTATTCTCTTCTAGGCTCTCTGGGCTGTCTAAGAATTAAGTTGTCCTAAGACAGTTAGGACAAAATCCCACAAAAGTTTAGTAACATGTGTACATGGGAGAGACCCTGTAGAACTGAATCACCATCAAAATGGCCAAGACCCTCACCTTAAATACCATCCTCAACTAAAGACGAGGGAAGATGCTGGGGTTAGTGTTTCGTGACTTGAAGGGCGCAAGTGACCTGGAAATAGAAAAGCAAATGTTTGGGAAACAAATGTTTGCTGGGCCAGGCAGGGACATTGGGACACAGACTGGACTCTGATCTCCAACAAACCTTTTATCCAAATTATTTTAGGCTGTTATAGGGAGGCAACAATAAAAACTTCGCAAATCTTCTGTTTTGTTTTCTTTTTTTTTTAAATAAATAATCAGCCTAAATTAATCCTTATGCCAAAGAGAAACATTTTGAGACGGTAAATTTTGCTCCCCTCCAGTGGGTACTATCATCACAGAAAGTTACAAGAAAATCAGAACCAACCTTTCGGCCAACCCAGTATGTTGGCGAGCACCCGCCCCCCCAGCTTGCCGCTGGTTGTGTACAGGCTTCTGATCATGTTTTCATTGACCCAGGGGAAAAAACTCTCCAGGCAAACCTTGAGCCATGTGTGCCTCCTGGAAGTTTCTGGTTAAGGTGTTATGGAGGCTCGATGACCAGCAAGAGGCCTTTGATCCCTCATGAAGAGAAAACAGAATGTGAATACAGCAAGAGCACACTGCTCTTGACCCTCCAGCTATCAGGAAAGACTGATCCAGGCACAGACAGTGCTGCAAACGTCCCCTTGTGAGGGGACTGAGGTGCGCTCGTGAGCTGTAGCATCTGCAGACCCTTGGGTCAGTATAGAGGTGTCAGCATCAGTCAACCAAGGCTGTCTCAAAATATGGGTGTCCCAAAGCTGACAAGTAGCCCAATTTACATGGATTGCCCTTCAGTTATCTTCAGTTTGTTGTGCCCAGATCCCAATCTCCACAAACCACCAGGAGGCCATTCACTGATGCAAGCGCAAGAGGGAGTTTATTACAGATCCGGGTCCGGACCGCACATACACACACCCGATGCAGCGGAGTGAGGTCAGCGGCCCCGAGCCGCATGGTACAAGGATTTTAAGGGAAAGAGACAAAGGGCAGGAGGGCTCAGATGGGGTAATGTGTTTCAGCATCCGGTGACTGGCCAGGATGGGAGGGGAGGTGAGGGGATTTTCGCTTGCTAGGCCCTGATTGGCAGTCGTGTCTAGGGTGGTGACCTGGGGGTGGGGGAACTTGAGTGATGCCTTCTATCGCAAGACGGCAGCTCCTCTTTTTAAGACGGAGTCACTTAGGCTCTACAAGTTCAGTTCAGTCACTCAATCATGTCCAACTCTTTGCGACCCTATGAACCACAGCACGCCAGGCCTCCTTGTCCATCACCAACTCCGAGAGTCCACCCAAACCCATGTTCACTGAGTCGGTGATGCCATCCAGCCATCTCATCCTCCGTCGTCCCCTTCTCCCCTTACCCCCAATCCTTCCCAGCATCAGGGTCTTTTCCAATGAGTCAGCTCTTCGCATGAGGTGGCCAAAGTATTGGAGTTTCATTTTCAATGTCAGTCCTTCCAATGAACACCCAGGACTGATCTCCTTTAGGATGGACTGGTGGGATCTCCTTGCAGTCCAAGGAACTCTCAAGAGTCTTCTCCAACACCACAGTTCAAAAGCATCAGTTCTTCAGCACTCAGCTTTCTTCACCGTCCAATTCTCACATCATACATGACCACTGGAAAAACCATAGCCTTGACTAGACGAACCTTTGTTGGCAAAGTAATGTCTATGCTTTTCAATACGCTGTCTAAGTTGATCATAACTTTCCTTCCAAAGAGTAAGCGTCTTTTAATTTCATGGCTGCAGTCACCACCTGCAGTGATTTTGGAGACCAGAAAATTAAAGTCTGCCACTGTTTCCACTGTTTCCCCATCTATTTCCCATGAAGTGATGGGACCAGATGCCATGATCTTAGTTTTCTGAATGTTGAGTTGTAAGCCAATTTTTTCACTCTTCTCTTTCACTTTCATCAAGAGGCTTTTTAGTTCCTCTTCACTTTCTTCCATAAGAGTGGTGTTGTCTGCATATCTGAGGTTATTGATATTTCTCCCAGCAATCTTGATTCCAGCTTGTGCTTCCTCCAGCCCAGTGTTTCTCATGATGTACTCTGCATATAGCTTAAATAAGCAGGGTGACAATACACAGCCCTGACGTACTCCTTTTTCTATTTGGGACCAGGCAGGTTAGCTGGTCTGGTATTCCCATCTCTTTCAGAATTTTCTCTTCTTTTCTCAGCTATTTTTAAGGCTTTCTCAGACAACCATTTTTGCCTTTTTGCATTTCTTTTTCTTGGGGATGGTCTTGATCACTGCCTCCTATACAATATCACAAACCTCCATCCATAGTTCTTCAGGCACTCTGTCTATCATATCTAATCCCTTGAATCTATTTGTCACTTCTGCTGTATTGTAAGGGATTTAATTTAGGTCATACTTGAATGGTCTGGTGGTTTTCCCTACTTTCTTCAATTTAAGTCTGAATTTGGAAATAAGGAGTTCATGATCTGAGCCACAGTCAGCTCCTGGTCTTGTTTTTGCTGACTGTATAGAACTTCTCCATCTTTGACTGCAAAGAATATAATCAATCTGATTTCAGTGTTGACCATCTGGTGATGTCCATGTGTAGAGTCTTCTCTTGTGTTGTTGGAAGATGGTGTTTGCTATGACCAGTGTGTGCTCTTGGCAAAACTCTGTTAGCCTTTGCCCTGCTTTATTTTGTACTCCAAGGCCAAACTTGCCTGTGACTCCAGGTATCTCTTGACTTCCTAGTTTTTCATTCCAGTCCCCTATAATGAAGTGGATATCTTTTTTGAGTGTTAGTTCTAGAAGATCTTGTAGGTCTTCATAGAACTGTTCAACTTCAGCTTCTTTGGCATCAGTGGTTGGGGCACAGACTTGGATTACTGTGGTATTGAATGGTTTGCCTTGGAAATGAACAGAGGTCATTCTGTCATTTTTGAGATTGCACCCAAGTACTGCATTTTGGACTCTTGTTGACTATGATGGCTACTCCATTTCTTCTAAGGGATTCCTGCCCACAGTAGTAGATTAAGGCATCTGAGTTAAATTCACCCCTTCCAGTCCATCTCAGTTCACTGACTCCTAAAATGCCTGTGTTCACCCTTTCCATCTCCTGTCTGACCACTTCCAGTTTGCCTTGACTCACGGCCCTCGCATCCCAGGCTCCTGTGCAGTATTGCTCTTTGCAGCATCGGACCTTGCTTCCATCACCAGTCACGTCCACAACGGGGTGTTGTTTTTGCTTTGGCTCCTTGTCGTCATTCTTTCTGGAGTTATTTCTCCACTGATCCCCAGTAGCATAGTGGGCACTTAGTGACCTGGGGAGTTCATCTTTGAGGGTCCTATCTTTTTGCCTTTTTGTACTGTTCCTGGGATTCTCAAGGCAGGAATACTGATGCGGTTTGCCATTCCCTTCTCCAGTTTAGTATTAGTATCTGTGAAACAACTAAGGAATGTGCATCAGACACTGTTACCTATGTCCTTCAGGGAGGAACTAAAGATTCTGTGACTGAGAGATGGCTGATCTGGCCCAACTGCTGTTATTTTTATCACTACGTATTCACATCTTTTACATTAATTCTTGAACCAGGCTTTTGTGACTCAGGGGAGGCCCCTAGGACACTAAAGCCTTTTTCTACAAACAAGAATCAGGTCACATGGAGGGGCCTTTGTACCTGGGAGAGCCCCTGCAAGTTCCTGCTGGGTTTCATGACCAAGAGGGATTTATTCCAGAAATGCAACCATGGTTTAAGAATACAAGTCAATTAATAAAATCAAAGTAATTAATACATAGTATTAATAAATGAAGAAAAAAGACCATGTGATCATCACAGTTACTGTGATTATCACAGAGGCAGACAAAGCATCTGACAAAAATCCAACAACATTTCATTGTAGAAGCATTTCAAAAGAAAAAAAGCACTTTTTTAACTTGATAAAGGACCTCTACAGAAAAGGTACAGCTCATATCACACTTAAAGGTGGAAGACTGAAAGCTTCTCGAAACTGTAGACTGCTTTGGGAAGAACATAGTCATTTTCACAATATTGATTCTTCCGATCCAAGAACATGATGTATCTCTCCGTCTGTTTATGTCGTTTTTGATTTCTTTCATCAGTGTCTTATAGTTTTCTGCGTACAGGTCTTTTGTCTGCTTAGGTAGGTTTATTCCTAGGTACTTTGTTGTTGTGGTTGCTATGGTGAATGGGATTGTTTCCTTAATTTCTCTTTCTGATTTTTTGTTGTGTATAATGTATAGGAATGCATCCTTATCAAATTGCCAATGGCATTTTTCACAGAACTAGAACGAAAATTTTACAATTTGTTTAAAACACAAAAGACCCCAAACAGTCAAAGCAATCTTGGGAAACAAGCTTCCCAAGATTGGGAAACAGGCTTCCTCCAGCTGATTCCTTCCTACAGGAATTCCTTCCTGGAGGAATCTGACTTCAGACTATATTACAAAGTTACTGTAATCAAGACAGTATGGTACCAGCACAAAAACAGAAACATAGATCAATGAAATAGGAGAGAAAGCTCAGAGATAAACCCACACACCAGTGGGCACCTTATCTTTGACAAAGAAGCAAAAATATACAATGGAGAAAAGACAGCCTTTTCCATAAGTCGTGCTGGGAAACCTGGACAGCTACACGTGAAAAATGAAGTGGGAATACTTCCTGGCCTCCCTACTGGCCCCAGTGGGAAGTCTCTGCTTGTGCAGGGCTGCAGTGACCTGCCGCTGATCGGTGGCCCCTCCCCAGGCCCAGCATGAGCCTGTCATGGCAGAGGGCACCACTGGCAGCTGGCTTGGGGTGGTCCTTGTGGTGGCAGTCCAGCTGGGGCAGCGGGTGCTGGAGTGCCAGGCGGTGCTGGGGTCCATGGAGCCACTGGCGGGCCATGCAGTTGGAGCAGGAGGACTTGGGGATGGTGGGCATGAACTGCATGGAATTCCGCTAGGGCAAGGCCATGCCCCTCATCTTTGTGGGGGGCATGCCCCAGGGTGGCACCATGCTGGACGCCCGTGCCAATGCACTGGGGAGAGGAGACCACATCATCCCCTACATGCTGGCCTTGCACCAGGACTGGTCCAAGTCAGGCTGGGAGAAGCTAGAGCTGGATGAGGCAGGCATGACAGGCAGGGTGCTAGACACTGCCATGCAGGCCTTCATCCTGGAGGTGATCGCCTAGCACTGGGAGCCAGCCAGCGTCCTCTGCGACAAAGACTCCTTCACCCTCAAGTCCTACGTCAACCTGCCGGCCTCTTCCCCAACTCCAAGTTCCTGCTGGTGGTGCAGGACAGCCAGGACTCTGTGCACTCCCTGGTCACCCATAGGTCACCATAGCTGGTTTCAACCCTAGCAGCTACCAAAGTCCCTCGCCAAGTGGAGCAGGCCATCAGGGCTATGTATGCCCCAAGCATGGATGAGGGCAAGGACTGCCATGTCCTACAAGCAGCTGGTGCGGTACCCCCAGCGCTCCCTCAAGCTCAGCCCCTGCAGCGATAGCATCCCGTATCCGGACGACCTCATCTGCAAGCCCCGTAGCCCTAGTCCAAGACCGAGCTCCACAGACCAGGTCCTCAAGCCTGTGAACCTGGAAGCTGTCTCCAAGTGGACTGGCCATGTTCCTGGGGATGTGTTGAGGGACATGGGCCTCATGCTGGCCCAGCTCAGCTATGACCCCTATACAAACCCACCCAATTACTACAATCCCACCCCCACCCCACGGTCATCAACCACACACACCAGGTCTTGAAACAGGGACTATAAAACGCTGGCCAGTCTGACAGGCTACTTTCAGGTGAATAAGAACAGCACCTCTTCCCACCTAAGAAATTCATGATCTCCAGATCTCTGCAAATGGCTTTGTTGCCAGGAGACGCTGCGTCAGAGTGGAAATTGGACCTTTAATCCAAGCGTGTTGTTTGCTGCTCTATTAGTCGCCAAAACAGGACTGCTCGTGAGGAAGGTATGTGCACGTGTTTGCAAAAGCTGCACCACTGAGGACGCGCCTCGCCACACTCTGCCTTAGGACCGTCTGGGGTGGAGAGCCGAGAGTGTGGGAGCAGTCTGGTTTCTCAAACTTTGGTACTTTGCATTTTCCCTCAAAAACGTTTTGAGAAGTGATTTCCTGGATGGCCTTGGTGGCTTTGTCTGCAGGGACGAGGCCCACCCCCTGTGCCTCGCCTGTCGGCTCTCACTTTTGAATTCGAAGAATCTATTAACGAATTTAATGTACGAGGTCTTCTTTGATTCTCCTTTTCTCTTTGGTTTTACTCAGTTTCACAGAGGAAATATATATATATATATATATATATTATTTGAATAAACTGAATGGGGGAGAAAAACACTTCCCACTACCATACACAAAAATAAACTCAAAATGGATTAAAGACCTAAATGTAAGGCCAGAAACTATAAAAACTCTTAGAGGAAAACATAGAACACTCTGATATGAATCAGAGCAAGATTCTTCTTGAGCCACCTCCTAGAGTAATGGAAATAAAAGCAAAAACCAACAAACAAATGGGACCAACAGTTAGAACTGGACATGAGACAACAGACTGGTTCAAAATTGGGAAAGGAGTACAACAAGGCTGCATATTGTCTCCCTGTTTATTTAACACATATCCAGAGTACATCATGCAAAATGCCAGACTGCATAAATCACAAGCTGGAATCAATATTGCCAGGAGAATTATCAACAACATCAGACATGCAGGTGATACAACTCTAATGGCAGAAAGTGAAGGGGAACTGAGGAGCCTCTAGATGACCGTGGAAGAGGAGAATGAAAAGCTGGCTTAAAACTCAACAATAAAAAAACTAAGATCATGGCACCCAATCCCATCACTTCATGGCAAATAGAATGGGTAAAATTGGAAGCGGTGACAGATTTTATTTTCTTGGGCTCCAAAATTACTGTGTATGGTGATTGCAGCCATGAAATTAAAAGATGTTTGCTCCTAGAAGGAACGCTATGACAAACCTAGAGAGTGTATTGAAAAGCAGAGACGTCACTTTGCCAGCAAAGGGCCATCCAGTCAAAGCTATGTTGTTTCCAGTAGTCACATATGGATGTGAGTGTTGGACCATAAAGAAGGCTCAGCCCTGAAGAACTGATGCTTTCTAATTGTGGTGCTGGAGAAGACTCCTGAGAGACCCTTAGACAGCAAGGAGATCAAACCAGTCAACCTTAAAGGAAATTAACCCTGAATATTCCTTGGAAGGACTGATGCTGAAGCTGGAACCCCAACACTTTGGCCACCTGATGCAAAGAGCTGACTCACTGGAAAAGACCCTGATGCTGGGAGAGATTGAAGGCAAAAGGAGAAGGAGGTGGCAGAGAATGAGATAGTTTTAGAGCAGAGCCAACTCCATGGACATGAATTTGGTCAAACTCCAGGATACAGTGAAGGACAGGGGAGTCTGGTGTGCTGCGCTCTACTGGGTGGCAAAGAGTCAGGCAAGATCTGAACAATAACAAACTTAAACTCTTTTGCACAGCAAAGGAAACTATACAAGATGAAAAGACAACCCTCAGGATGGGAGAGCAACTGACAAAGGATTAGTCTCCAAACTATACAAGTTCATGCAGCTCAATATCAGAAAATCAAATAACCCAGTCCAAAAAATTGACAGAAAACCTAAGCAGACATTTCTCCAAAAAAGACATACAGTTGGCCAACTGACACATGAAAAGATCCTCAACTTCACTTATCATTAGAGAAACGCAAATCAAGACTACAGTCAGGCGCTGCCTCACACTGGTCAGAATGGCTATCATCAAAAATCTACAAACAATAAATGTGGGAGACGGTGTGGAGAAAAGGAAACGCTCTTGCACTGTTGGTGGGGATGTAAATTGATGCCGCCACTGTGGAAAACAGTATGGAGATTCCTCAGAAAACTAGGAATAAGACCACCATATGACCCAGCAATCCCACTGTTGGACATATACCCTGAGAAAACCGTACTTCAGGAAGACACATGAACCCCGGTGTGCAGGCTTCCTTGGTGGCTCACGGGTAAACAATCCACCTGCCAGTGCAGAGGACACCAGTCGGGAAGATCTGGAGAAGGAAATGGCAACCCACTCCAGTATTCTTGCCTGGAAAATCCCATGGACAGAGGAGCCTGGCGGGCTACAGTCCATGAAGCTGCAAAAAGAGTTGGACATGACTGATTGAATAAATAACATCACCCTCGTGTTCATTGCAGCACTATTTACGATAGCCAGGGTGTGGGAGCAACCTAGATGTCCACCGACAAACAAACGGATAAAGAACTTGTGGTACATATATATAATGGAATATTACTCAACCATAAAAGGGAATGAATTTGAGTCAGTTGAACGAAGGTAAATGAACCTAGAGCCTGTTATACAGAGTGAAGTAAGTCAGAAAGAGGGAAACAAATATCGTACATTAACGCAGACATATGGAGTCTAGAAAGATGGCACTGATGAATTTATCTGCAGGGCAGAAATAGAGTCACAGAGAAGAGAACAGACTTGTGGACACAGCAGGGGAGAGAGGGCGGGATGGACTGAAAGAGCAGCACTGAGACATGTACACTGAGGAGAGAGTCGGCTCCTAGGCAGGGCGGTAAGTTCAGAGTTGCGGAGAAGGAGAAAGTGGTCTGGGCTTCTCAAGGAGAAAAGGGCAAACGTGTTTTTCTACATTGCTTTGTCTTAGTCAATATAACAATGTATCTTGCTCAAAGATATGTTTCTTCTTAATGAGAACCTTATTTGTACAGAAGAACTGTACAAAAAAGATCTTCACAACCCAGATAATCACAATGGTGTGATTGCTCACCTAGAGTCAGACACCCTGGAATATGAAGTCAAGTGGGCCTTAGGAAGCATCAGTACAAACAAAGCTAGAAGAGGTGATGGAATTACAGTTGAACTATTTCAAACCCTAAAAGATGATGCTGTGAAAGTGTTTCACTCAATATGCTATCAAATTTGGGAAACTCAGCGATGGCCACAGGACTGGAAAAGTTCAGTTTTCATTCCAATCCCAAAGAAAGGCAATGCCAAAGTATGTTCAAACTACCGCATAATTGCACTCATGTCACATGCTAGTAAAGTAATGGTCAAAATTCTCCAAGCCAGGCTTCAATATGTGAACCGTGAACTTCCAGCTGTTCAAGCTGGTTTTAGAAAAGGCAGAGGACCAAAGATCAAATTGCCAACATCCATCGCATCACCAAAACAGCAAGAGAGTTTCAGAAAAACATCTATGTCTGCTTTATTGACTATGCCAAAGCCTTTGACAGTGTGGATCACAATAAACTGGGGAAAATTCTGAAAGAGATGGGAATACCAGACCAGCTGATGTGCCTCTTGAGAAATCTGTATGCAGGTCAGGAAGCAACAGTTAGAACTGGACATGGAACAACAGACTGGTTCCAAATAGAAAAAGGAGTGCATCAAGGCTGTATATTGTCACCTGCTTATTTAATTTACATGCAGAGTACATCATGAGAAATGCTGGGCTGGAAGAAGCACAAGCTGGAATTAAGTTTGCCAGGAAAATATCAATAACCTCAGATATGCAGACAACACCACTCTTATGGCAGAAAGTGAAGAAGAACTAAAAAGCCTCTTGATGAAAGTGAAAGAGGAGAGTGAAAAAATTGGCTTACAACTCAACATTCAGAAAACTAAGATCATGGCATCTGGTCCCATCACTTCATGGGAAATAGATGGGGAAACAGTGGAAACAGTGGCAGACTTTATTTTTGGGTCTCCCAAATCACTGCAAATGATGATTGCAGCCATGAAATTAAAAGACGCTTACTCCTTGGAAGGAAAGTTGTGATCAACCTAGATAGCAGATTAAAAAACAGAGACATTACTTTGCCAACAAAGGTCTGTCTAGTCAAGGCTATGGTTTTTCCAGTAGTCATGTATGGATGTGAGAACTGGACAGTGAAGAAAGCTGAGCGCCGAAGAATTGATGCTTTTGAACTGTGGTGGGGAGAAGACTCTTGAGAGTCTCTTGGCCTGCAAGGAGACCCCACCAGTCCATCCTAAAGGAGATCAGTCCTGGGTGTTCATTGGAAGGTCTGATGTTGAAGCTGAAACTCCAGTACTTTGGCCACCTCATGCGAAGAGTTGACTTATTTGAAAAGACCCTGATGCTGGGAAGGGTTGAAGGCGAGAGGAGAGGGGGACGACAGAGGATGAGATGGTTGGATGGCGTCACCAACTCAACGTACATGAGTTTGAGTAAGCTCCGGGAGTTGTGATGGACAGGGAGGTCTGGTGTGCTGCAGTCCATGGGGTCGCAGAGTCGGACACAACTGAGCAACTGAACTGAACTGAACCTTCTGACAAACCTTGTTATCTTGAAACTTGTTTACTGTGGGAGTGAGTGTGGTTAAGACCTTACTATTGTTAGTTCTAACCCTGTTAATTTAAGATGCATGTTGTGGGAGTGGGTCCGCTAAGAGTATATATAAGGCCTTGCTAAGCCTAGCAGGGGGCACTCCCCACCCGCTTCTGATTCTACCTCAGAAAGCGTCTCTCCCTTTTCAGGGCTTCCCCAGTGGCTCAGATGGTAAAGCATCTGCCTGCAATGCGGGAGACCTGGGTTCAATCCCTGGGTTGGGAAGATCCCTTGGCGAAGGAAATTTCAACCCACTCCAGTATTCTTGCCCGGAAAATTCCATGGACAGAGGAGCCTGGTGGGCTACAGTCCATGGGATCACAGAGTTGGACACAACCAAGTGATTTCACTTTCATACATTAATAAAACTCTGATCCACAAAAGCTCCTGAGTTATCAAGCCTGGTCCTGGTCCCGAAGCTGAATCTTCTTTGGAGATCAAGAGTCTGACACCATTCACCGCAAGCTGTCACTACCATATGCAAACGGGTAGCTAGTGAGACAGTGCCACGCGACACAGGGGGCTCAGCCTGCTGCGATGACCTACGGCAGCGGGGTGGGGGGTGCGGCGGGTGCAAGAGGGAGGAGATATATGTGTACTTACAGCTGATTCACGCTCTTGTACAGCAGAAACCAACGTAACATTGTAAACAATTGTCCTCCAGTTAAAAATAATAATAATGGAAAAGACTGAAAGCTTCCCCTGAGATCAGAAACAAGATGAAGCCGACTGCTTGAATTCAGCATCATTCTGAAGGTTCTAAGACCATGAGACAGAAAATGAAAATGGAGTGAGGGCACACAGTTCAGAAATGAAGTGCCTTGGAAATACCTCTACATGCAGATGACAGGACTGTGTGTGTAGAAAATGCTATGGAAACCACAAAAATCTATTAAAGAGATCAGCAAAGTTGCAGGTGACAAAATCAACACCCCAAATCACTAGCAATGATTAACCCAATGATCATAATTAAGAAAACAATTCCATTTGTAATAGCATTTTTAAAATACTTAGTAAAAAATTTATCCAAGTAGGTGTGTGACTTATATGCCGAAAACTACAGATCATCACTAAAAGGAATTTAAAAAGCCTAAGTAAATGAAAAGACATCTATGCTAACAGACCTGAGCTCTTAGGCAACACTCCACAAATGACCTTCAGTTTTAACACAATCAATATCAAAATTCCCACAGTTTTTACTCTTTTTTTCCAGAAATGGATAGGCTGATCCTCAAATCCACATGGAATTGTCAGGCCAAAACAATCTTGAAAAAGAATAACAGAGTTAGGGGGCTCGCGCTTCCTGATTCAAAACTCACTACAAAGCTGCAGTCTTCGAGGCATTGTGCTCCGGGCCTAAGATACGCCTGTGAGACGGAAATTAGAGTCCATTGAGAGATTTACACGCAGATGGTCAAGTGGGGCAACCAGGCTGCCAGGGCTGTTCACAGCTGGGCAGAGACAACTGGGGAGGAGGCTGGACTCTTGCCTCACAGCTCATACAAAACTAACTCAGAATGGAGGCAGTGAGACAGGCCGCGACCTGGGGCCTTCTGCCACAGGGCTTGTACCTGGACCAGCGTCTCCTAGAGCAATGCAGAAGCTATAAGGGACGAATGGAAACTGCGCGTGTGGGCAGTTGGGGCAAGCTATGGACAGCAAGATGCAAAGAGGCCAAAACACGACAGCCAGTGAGAAAGCTGAGCCCTTCCCACGATCCCCGCACACAGCACCAGCAGTGGCTGGGCAGACCGTGGAAGCCACCCTGCAGGCCAACCCACCCCTCTGTCCACACCCCCGCCCCATTTAAGGGACCAGCTCGCCCTATTTGGGCACGAACATGGGCCCCTGTTGCTTGTTTTTGTTCCCTCCTTCTGAAACAGGGGCCCCAGGAAAGCCATGCCTCAATTCCTCATCTGGCCTCTTCTCAATTTCTGCAATTAAAGAGTCCAGGAGCCTGGGTTGGTAACAGTAGGACCTGGTATAAAAGCTGAACTGCAAAGCTGTTATAAAGAAACACAGTGTGACTTTGGATCTGGCGATAGTTTCTTAACTACATTACAAGCAACTAAAGAAAACACGGAGAAACTGTAGTTTGCCAAATTAAAACTGTCTGTGCATCAAAGGACACTCAGGAAAGTGAAAAGACAATCTAAAGAATGGGAGAGAATTTGGAATTCATGTATCTGACAAGGGACTAGTATTCAGAATGTAAAAGAAGAACTGCAATTCAACAGCAGCAAGAACACAAAAGGCACCTCAACCAGGAGGCTTAGCAGGAAGCCGGGGCGCAGAGCACAGCTGCCCCGAGACGGGGGTGGCAGGCGCAGGCAGCAGCCGACCCTCTGAGGGGAACCAGGGAGGAGGTGGAAGTGTCCACAACCTGGAAACCTGGAGCAGACCCAGGTGAGAGCCAGGCCTCCGGGTGGTGTTGGGGCTGCCGGGGCACCCGGAGGCTGGCCTGGGAGCCGTGACCCAACCGGCCCCAACTAGTGGGATGGCCGTGCTCCTAACAGGACTGTCCAGGCCGCCGTCACCTCCCACAGCCTCACGTGCCCGGTGAGGGCAGAGACCGGAGAGCCGCGGCCCTGCAGTCGAGCGGAGGCCTGGCCACAGAGCCGACCCGCCCTGTCCCTGAGGAGGGGCACTGCCCCAGCCCAGGAGCCCTCCTGCCAGCACGCCCGCTCCCCTTGGAGCCACCCCAGGTCCCATGAGAAGTGAGGGGGTGCCAGGGGAGGAAGGAAGGCTGGGGCTGCACGGACTTGCAGGCCTAGGGCTCCCAGCGGGTGCCAGATGCCCAGCAGGCATCCTGCCTCCACACAGGCGGCCGGGTCCTCTCCTCCAGCCCTTGGGGAACCGCGGGAGGCTCCTTTGGGGCAGGCCACACCGGCTGCTGGGTGCTGCAACCTGGAAGGACCCAAACCCCCCTGGAGCAGGGACTCAGGACTGGGGGCCAGTTCCCTTCAGAGGGGAGGCCTGTGCAGCTGGGGGGCTGGGGGAGGGGGCGGGGCTCCTCTGGGCCTGGGGCGGGGGCGGGAGGCTGAGTGGGGCCTGGCAGCGGCCCAGAGTGGGGACAAGGGCCTGAGACCCCCTGGCTGGGGAAAGGTCCCAGCCCCAGCCAACCCCCAAATAGGGAGCAGGTGTTGCTGAGACAGGGCCTGACTCTGGTAAGACCCCAAACGTGCCTCTTTGGCACATTGATTATTTTAGGCTGGGTGGATGAAAAATGTCGTCTGCCCCATCAGTAAGCAAAGGGCGCTGTGGACCTGAAGGCCTCACGCTGCAGCCCCCAGGGTACACCCCAGGTGGACTCCGGGTGGAGAAGCAGGCTGCTGCCCCAGACAGCTGAGAGGCGCATCAGAGGAGTGATTTCACAGGGCCCAAAGTCTTGTATCCTCCCATACAAAGAAAAGGGCTAACTTCTCTAAATTATGGCATTGAATTTTCTTTAATTAACAGACTCTTTTAATGTTCCAACTACCTGGTTTTGCTGCCAAAACTCCTATAAATTCTGCCCCCTCACTTCATCTCTTTGGAGCAACCTGTCAGAGCAAACAAACAGGCTGGGTGTTAGATGTAGGGGTTCAG
Organism: Antilocapra americana; assembly: GCA_007570785.1. Taxonomy (NCBI): domain Eukaryota; kingdom Metazoa; phylum Chordata; class Mammalia; order Artiodactyla; family Antilocapridae; genus Antilocapra; species Antilocapra americana. The sequence continues at coordinate 126,587 of ML664187.1, read as the reverse complement.
GTTTATGGCAAATCAAAGACAATTCTCAGCTACTAGGTTGTACTTTTTTTTTTTTTGGAGTCAACAAGAGAAACCGCCCTGAAAGGGTGTCCCCTCTTATGGAGGAGGCAAGGATTGACCTCTGCAGGAAACCAACTTTATTTCTATGCTTTTCAGCGTCATCTCCCAAAAGGAGCCTCTTCTCCCCACCCCAACTCCTTATGTCTCTAGCTCACAGTGGCATTTAAGGGGGTGGATTCAGCATTTCCAGGAGAAATTTCTCAAAATTTTCTCATTTACAGAAAACTGTTTCCACAGTTTTCCTGGGTCTCTCCCATATACAGGGGGTATACTTGTTCTTAAACTGTTATTTGTATTTCTTCTATTGAAGTGTCTTTATTACAGAGGAGGGGGAGGGATGCTCTCAGCCCAAAACTCCCTAGGTTAGAAGGAAATTGGCCCCTTCCAGCCTCCGGGACAGGAAATCCCTCCAAGCGCCCAGCCTTCCGCCCCCCACCCCCATGTAACCTGACACTCAGCGGTTCTTCCCGCCCCCCAGGACCAGCCCATCCCCAAAACCCCAAAAGCCAGGAACCGGAAATGCAGAGAAATCGAAACTCCTGAGTAAAGAAAGGGCCCCAAGTGTGTGCTGGCATCTGGACCCCAGCAGCTCCGACCCAACATGAACCGCACATCCCAGCCCTTATTCGCCGGGGCCCATGGTGCGGTGCCCCCAGCCTATGAGATGCTCAAGGAGGAGCACGAGGTGGCCGTGCTGGGGGCTCCCCAGAGCCAGGCCCCCGTGACGACCACGGTGATCAACATCCGCAGCGAGACCGCCGTGCCCGACCACATCGTCTGGTCCCTGTTCAACACCATCTTCATGAACTGGTGCTGCCTGGGCTTCGTGGCGTTCGCCTACTCTGTGAAGGTGGGTGGGCACTGGGGGGAACTCCGAGAAAGTGTCTGGGAGCCTGGGGGGCCTGCCCGGACGGCGCGTGCACTGGGCCGCCCCGTGTGCACGGGTCCATGTATGTGTTCTTGTGTGTGTGTGAGTGAGTGTGAGTGTACACATGTCCAGGTCACGATGAGGCTGCAGGGGGTGCGTGGGGATGACCAGGGTCAGCCTTTGGTCCCCTGGTGGGTGGGGGGCCGGTGAAGGGGCCTGAGAGGAAGGATGGGTGAGCCCTGGGCCTCCTAGAGAGGCTGACTGTCTGTGGGAAAGCAGATGGAGGCCCCAGGAGAGGAGGAGGGCTCTGTCGTGCTCAGACTCCAGGGGAGGGGCAGGCGTGGGTCCCCGCTGGGAAGAACTGGGGGGCCAGCCGGGGGGCCTGGGTCACAGCGCCCGGCTGTTAGCTGGACCCTCACCACCTCTCCCCCTCCAGTCCAGGGACCGCAAGATGGTTGGCGACATCATTGGGGCCCAGAGCTACGCCTCCACCGCGAAGTGCCTGAACATCTGGGCCCTGGTCCTGGGCCTCCTTCTGGTTGTGGTCCTCATCATCATTGTGTCCACCGGCTCCCTGATGATTGTTCAAGCAGTCTTGGAGCTCATACAGAACTATGGAGGCCACTAGGCCCTGCCACAGCCCGAGGCAGTCACCCCGTTTTCCTGCAGCCTATACAGGCATCTGTCCACCATGAAATAAAAGGAGCATTTGTATGTGAGGACACTGTGTTTTGACCTGGGAGGGGACCCTTGAGAGTCCCAGCCTGGACGTGAGCCCGAGCCCACCTCCTCCCACCCCACACTGTCCCACGCGCTCTGCGGCTCTGGACGGAGCCCGGCCAGTCCTCAGGCCCGGCATGTCTGGGGCCTTGGGCTGGGGCTGCAGTTACTGGTCAGGGGATTGGGGTGTGTGTTCCCCAAGGGCCACCTGGGCGCAGAAAACCAACAGAAAATCCGAACAAAACACTCAGAAGCCTGCAAATAAAAAGATAGTTTGGCGCCTTAGGATTTGCAATTGGAGAAATGCAGATTTGGTGGCAAGTCAACTGTGCTCCAGGAAAGTCCAGATGGCGGGGTTACAACACAGCGAGGATGTTCCAGAGCAGTTTCAGGAGGTTCCACAAAGCGGGTGGCGCCAGCAGGCCAGGGTCACAGCCGGCAGCTGACTGGTGCCTAAACAGAGGTTTCCAGGGAGCGAAGAGCAGCTCTGGGCGGTCCGAGGGCGCCCAGGCCACGACGCTGGTCAGTTCCACCTCTCCCGCTTCCAGCTCCTCTCACACCCTGTGGCACGTCCCTCACGGCCCTGTCCTTTGCCCAGCCCCGCAGGCCCCCTCTGCCGGGAAGGCGACAGGACGACAGCCTCCACCACCTCAGAGAGCCCCATGCTGCTCAGGTGGAGGAGAGGCCCCTGCCCTGCCCTGCCCTGCCCTGCCCTTGACATCAGCGCCATCCCTGCTTCTACCATGGCCTCCAGACATGGGGGCACTTGAGGGGGCAGGGCAGACCCGCCCACGCCGGCTGGGCCGGTGTGTGCAGAGGGGCGGCGGAGCCACCCCCTCGTCCCCTGACTCCTCGTGTGGGTCCTCTCCCACCTCATATGTGTCCCTACCCCAGCCCCCTGACTTGGAGAGGCTGCGGGGAGGCTGGGATCCCAGGGTGGGCCAGGAGGGAGCCCCCTCCCTGTGGGTCTGACTCCCGTGAGCAGGGAGGGGCAGCACCAAGGAAGTCCTGGAGGAGGGACCGCTGGCAGGCACGCTCCTCTGGGTCGGGAAGGACTGCCTCCAAGGCTGGGAAGAGCCCAGCAGCCAGCAAAGCCCTGGAGGCGGGCAGGGGTGGTGCCCAGCGGCGCAGACCCTGCTGAGTGGGCTGGGGAGGCAGAATCTCCCCACACCAGCGGCAACAGTAAGGGAGCCAGGGGCGAGGCCAGGGCCAGGCCAGGGGCTCATCTGCCCTGCTCTGCCCTCCCCCAGCTGGGACCAAACTGGCATCTTAAGGAGCCCTGTCTTCCGAATTCCTCCAAGGCCCAGTCCAGGCAAAGCCGTGGCATAGCCTTCTCCCCACGGGCTCCTTGGAAAAGGGACCAGTGGCGCCGCCCTGCCCCACTGTCGACCCCCTGTAACCCTGGCCCAGGGCTCCAACCTCCCGACTGTCCTCCCGCTCCCCACTCTTTCAGCCCAGCCCAGGTCACCCACCCCAACCAGCCCCGTCCACCCCCAGCTGACAGACGACACCGGACCGTCCACTGGGAGCCAGGCGGGGTGTACCTCCAAGGACTACAGTGGCTCACGCCCCAGCAGTCAGCACCCAGGACCGCCGAGGGAAGGCCCCGCGTTCCCCCCCTCGATGCCGCGGGCCTCCTGTGGACTTTCAGAAGGTCCAGAACACGGCCTCTGCGGCCGGCTCCGGGCTCTCCCACCCAGCAGGACCCTCACCACAAATCGGCGAGACTCAGGCGGGCTACACTCAGTACCAGCACCCCTCAGGACTGCTGCCCCCGACAGGGTGTGGGGACCCCTAGTGGGCCTGCCAGGGTTGAGGGTTCAGAGGTTGGGGTTGGGGTCACACGGCTACCCCTCGCCCCTGTCCCTGCCTGGGAGACAGTCCTTCCTGGACTCAGAGAGGCGGTCTGCCAGCCTCTCCTCCTACAGGACTAGCGTCCCTGAGGCTGAGCCTCTGTGCCCACGTGTGGGACCCAGGAGACAGTGGGCAACCTCTCTGAGTCACCGTCCTCCAGGGAGGATCCCGACCATCCTGGCTCCCAGGTAGGGCCCAGTGGGGGCTGGGCGTTCATCCCCTCTGGGTGCCAGAAGGAAGGGAACCCACTGTGAAGAGCTGCTGACTTCGGCGAGAGCCGGACAGGACTGGCCCTGGGCTCCCTGAGTGATCCCAGAAGAGCCTGGTCCCCAAAGGGCGTGCGGAGCGGGGTCACTCCCCAGCAGCGGCCTGTGGCTGCCTGGACTCCTCCAGCCTCTCTGGGGTGACACCCAGGACACCCTGGGCAGGGCACAGTGGGTCAGCAGGAGGGGTGCGACCCCCACCCACTCCCCCAGGGCGTCAGAGACAGGAATGCCTGTCCGGGTGTTTCTCCCCGCATTGGGCTAGGAGGGTCCCCGTCTGCATCCCAGGCTCACAACAATGTCCCAGGGTCCCCAGGGTCTGGGAGACCCTTCCACCCAGCAGGGCCTGCCGGGTTTGAGGGGAGGAAGGGGTCTTTCCTCTGGGGGTTCCTGTTGACCGGGGTGGGGTCACCAGCTCTGCTCTGCCCTTCTCAGTCAGCCCACAGCTGACCACTCCGGGCTTCCCAGAGGCTGCCTGGGTCACAGCAGCGTCCCCTCCACAGGAGCCATCATGGCAGCTTCACAGACAGGGGCACTTTATTGACTCAATGGTTGACAATCTGGGTCTATAAGCCGCTGCCTATGGGCTGGGGAAGGGGCAGGCCCAGGCCTTGGGTGCAAAACCAGCCAGGGACGGTGGAGGCCCTGGACTGCCTCCATGGACGGCGGCTAGTAGCCTCTATTCTTCATCATCTCCAAAGCCTTCTGGTAGGCTGCCAGGTAGACAAAAATGAGAAGGACGATCGAGCCAACGGTCAGAAGGAGGCCCAGGACCAGGGCCCAGATGTTCAGGCACTTCGCGGTGGAGGCGTAGCTCTGGGCCCCAGTGATGTTGCCGACCATCTTCCGGTCCCTGGACTGGAGAGGGAGAGGGGCTGAGGGTCCAGCTGACAGCCGGGCGCTGTGCCTCAGGACCCCCTGACAGTCCCAGTCCCCCGATGGTCCTCACCCTCCCGTTCCCTGGAGTCTGAGCAGGACAGTGGCCGGTGAGACCCTCCCCTCTTGGGGCCTCTGCGATCTCATGGAGAGTCAGCCTCTCCAGGAGCCCCAGGGCTCACCCGTCCTTCCTCTCAGGCCCCTTCACCGGCCACTCACCCACCAGGGGTTAGTGTCCTTTCAGCCCCTCTCTCGTTTCTGGACGACTTCTGAAGCTGAGTGCCCTCCCTAATGAGGCTGGGAAGGAGGTCGTCTTGGGGTGCGAGAGACACAGACCCCCACCTTCACCCCACGTGCACCCGGGCAGCCTCGCCATGAGTCTACTGGGAATGACCCCCCAGCCACACTCACACTCACTCACACACACACACAAGAACACACACATGGACCCATGCACACGGGGCGGCCCAATGCACGTGCCGTCCGGGCAGGCCCCCCAGGCTCCCAGACACTTTCTCGGAGTGCCCCCCCGGTGCCCACCCACCTTCACAGAGTAGGCGAACGCCATGAAGCCCAGGCAGCACCAGTTCATGAAGATGGTGTTGAACAGGGACCAGATGATGTGGTCGGGCACGGCGGTCTCGCTGCAGATGTTGATCACCGTGGTCGTCACGGGGGCCTGGTTCTGGGGAGCCCCCAGCACGGCCACCTCGTGCTCCTCCTTGAGTGTCTCTTGTGTAGGGAGATCGATGTGCTGATGGTAGAGGGAAAGGCTGAGTAATGAGCTTCCTGTTTGATGGTCTGAGATGCCAGGGGCCTTCAGTGCATGCTCCCATTCTGGGTTAGTTTTTATTCTCAGTACTCTCTATTTCCTGCTGTTTCTGAAATGGTTGAATTGTCTGGGACCCTTTTGGGTGGAATAGCTGCCTGAGGTGCAATGTGACTTTCTGGCCCCAGTTCTCCCCGGGTGCACTGCGGGTCCCAAGGTCCTGCCAGCAGCCCTTCTGCCTAAACAAAGGCCTGGTTCCCAACCTGGGGAGAGCACTGAGCTAATCAGTAATCAGATTACTGACTCGAGACTGTCTTCTCAGTTGTGGTGAAGCACACGTAGAGTTCCCTGTCTCGGCCCTGTCTAGGAGCGCAGCTCAGGGGCACTCAGCACAGCCCCACCGTGGCACAGCCCCCAGCGCCGCCCACCTCCAGGACTGGCTCATCCTCCCGAAGGGACACTCTGTCCCGGAAACACTCCGCTGCCCTCCTGCCGCCCCTGCCGCTCCGCCTACTTCCTGTGTCAGTGACTCTGGCCCCTCCAGGGTCCTCGTGTGTGTGGGCTCAGACAGGCCATGGCGTTTGGTGACTGGCTTTTCCACTGAGCATCACGTCCTCAAGGTCCTTCCACGCTTCCTTCTGAAGGGTGAATAATACTCGCCTGTCTTATTTTCAAGATCCCTGCAGGTAAATTTGGTAACAATTGATTTTCACACCCTCCCTTCTCATTCAGGGTAAACAGCGGTGTTTCAGGCGGCTCTCAGTGTTCAGTATGTCTTATGGTATTACTCCAGTTTCATTTGATGTGAAGAATTCTTTAGTCTGAATGTCAGCCGAAGGGTGTGTGGCTGATGAGGGAAGCTACATTTTGCCATAATAAAGACTCACTTTCATCTTTCTGGCAGGGATGAAGCAAAAAAATCATATTGCACATCACAATTCCATGTTTACAGGACTCTTTGGAGAGTGTTTCCCAGCTTTGTGTAGGTGCAGTTAATAGATTACCTCACGGTCACATCCAAAATGAGATGGTATTGCAGCGCCTAGAGGCCTTAGAGAAAATCAGGCAGAACAGTAAAACTTTCTTCTAGGACTTCAGAAAAGAGACTCTGACTATCTCTAGATATTCTGTTATTTTCCATCTCTTTGATATGATTTCGTTGTCATTTTACTGTCTCCCATCTGTCTTGCAGTAGAATTGACATGTGTGCCAATTCCAATGTATAGGATTAATTTGTGTTTGGAACATGAATATGATACATGGGAATAGCTTTAAATGTTTTGAATCATATAGTTAGCCATCAAAGGCAAAGTCTTAGTCGCTCAGTCACGTCTGACTCTTTGTGACCCCATGGACTGTAGCCCGCCAGGCTCCTCTGTCCATGGAATTCTCCAAGCAAGAGTACTGGAGTGGGTTGCCATTATGTTCTTCTGGGGATCTTCCTGACGCACAGATTGAACCCAGGTCTCCTTGAGCCATCTTGGGCCACCAGGGAAGCCCTATAATTAGCCATGTTGTGTATGAAAAATCCCATCCCTTTTGATAAGGTAGAGTTTTCGAAACAAATTTCAGATTTGCTGCCATTCTGGGACTTCCTCTGTGGCTTGGTGGTAAAGAATCTGCCTGTCAATGCAGGAGACGCGAGTTCAATCCCAGTCAGGAAGATCCCCGGGAGGATGAAATGGCAACCCACTCCAGTACTTTTGTCTGGAGCATCCCATGGACAGAGGAGCCTGACGGGCTACAGGCCGTGGGGTCACAGAGAGATGGACCCGACTGAGCTACGAGCAAGAAAGCCTTTCTCCCCTGGGCTGCTCTGCCAGCCCTCTGCATAGCTGAGGTTCCCAAGGGTGGAGCATTTGGCCAGCAGGGTCCTGGGGGAGGGAGCCTCCTGTCTGCTCTGGGTAAGAAGAGGGCAGTCCCAGGTGGTGCTAGTCCATAGGGTGGCACAGCGTCAGACACGGCTGAAGTGACGTGGCACTTGTGCTGGATTCGATTGTTGACAGGTACTGTTGTTTAGTTCCCAAGTCACGTCCGACTCTCCGGGGCCCCATGAACTGAAGCACACCAGACTTCCCTGTCCTTCAGTATCTCCCTCAAACTCATGGCTATTGAGTCGGTGATGCCATCCACCCATCTCATCTTCTGTCGCCCCTTCTCCTCCTGCGCTCAATCTTTCACAGCATCTGGGTCTTTTCCAATGAATCGGCTCTTCACATTAGGTGGCCAAAGTATTAGAGCTTCAGCTTCAGCATCAGTTCTTCCAATGAATATTCTGGTATAAGCTGCTTTATAAAAGGGTGGGGACGGGGCAGGACCAGCAGTGGACAGCGAGCTTGTGGGGTGCCTGCTATGGGCAGTAGCCTCTGCTATCCCACAGACTATAAAGTCATCTGGTGGCAGTCAGGCACGCACACACAAGAACAATCAGCCCAATGGTCGGAAGGAGGCCCGGGCCCAGGGCACAGATGTCTAGGCTCTTGGCAGCGGGGCATGGCTCTGGGCCCCAGTGGGATTGCCTACCATCTTCCGGTCCCTAGACTAGGGGAGAAGAGGTGGTGAGGGTCCAAATGACAGCCAGGGGCTGTGATTCAGGGCCCCCCTGCTAGACCCCAGTGCCCATCCTTCCCAATAGTGACCCACCCCCGCCCATCCCCTGGGGCCTGAGCAGGCTGGTGCCCGGTGGGCCGCCTCCCTTCCTGGGGCCTCCATCTCTTCCTCCCAGACTCAGCCTCCCCAGGAGCCCTGGGGCTCACCCTCTCTCACTCTGGCCCCTTTGCTGGTCACTCACCCACCAGAGGGCAGTGTCCTTCCAGCACCTTTCTCTTTTCTGGACCAGACTCGAGATCTGAATTTATCTGAGTGTGAAGGATGTACCTTTTCTAATTAGGCTGGGAAGGAGGACGTCTTGGACAATGGAGACAGAGACCCCCCACCCCCAGCCGTGGGGCATCCACAGCCTTGCCTTGATCTCTCACTGGGAGGGTCCCCCAAGCCACAGTTTTCACAGTTCCCCATTTTGGATGTAAAACCCCAGTCCCCCAATCTGTCTCAGCACCTTTGTGGGAACTGTAGGTCCTAACGCACAGTTTCCGGTCGGCGTGGAGCCCCCGGCTGCGCTCTCCATGAGTGGGGCTCTGCTGGTCCACCCCCCTCGAAGCCCTCAGACTGCACATTAGAAGCCGTTGGTGCTTACCATCCAGAGTCAGGCTGGGTCTCATTTAAAAACTGAACTTGATCTTGAAATGACCTGCTTCCAGTTTAAGCTGGACTGGGTCTAGTGCAAGTCCTATTGGGAATGCAAAATTTGCAAGTTAGAAAAACAAGCAGCAAAAATGGGTTGTGCAGATTAAGTATCCAAGAGCTGATACACCACTTACCTCCTGACCTAAGGACTCACATGTTAGGATAGGCTGATTCTGGAATTGGTTGTATTGACTCCAGATCGCTCATCAAACCCAAGAAAACTGAGCAGCGAGGTACACCACGAATCACCCACAATCTGCAACGCAGAGGCAAGTCCCTCTGAGGTATTAGTTTGTCTCAGAAAGAACCCAGGGGTTAGAGATAAGAGGTGAGCTCGCTGCCTGCTGGCACGACTGTTTCATGTCTAAGAACTGCCGTCCTAGAAGCTGTATATGTCACAAAAACGGCAAAGTCTCACTAAAACAACTTAGAATAGAACGGCCGTTTATGAGGGATATTCCAGATAGATAAGATCACATAACAGGAGGACCTGAAAGCAAAATTTCCTGAATCAAAGAAGTGGAATGGAACACATGTTTTCTGCTGTAACAGGACCACTCTGGCTGCTATAGAGAGAATGCAGAGGGGCTGTGCTAATCCAGGAGAAGGAAGCTTGACTCGGTTTCAGTGGTGCTGAGATTCTGCCCATTCTGGAATTGGGACTAAGTGGATTCAGTGTGAGGGGCAGAAGGGGCAGGGGAAAGGGTGGAGCTGGATGCCTGGAGTGGCCAGTGGCCACTGTGCTGGAGGCGGGGAATGGGCAGAGGGTACAGTGGACTGAACGCTTGTGTTCCCCCTAATTCCTACTCAAACCCTAAAGTGATGGTATCTGAAGCTTCGTAGGTCATGAGGGTGGATCCCTCCCCCAGCCCCTCCCACCAGTGAGGAGCAGGGAGAAGAAGGCTGTCTGCAACGAGGGCTCATCCACGCTGGCACCCTCATCTCAGACTTTCAAGCCTTTAGAAAAACGAGAGATACATTTCTATTATTTATGAGTCACTGGTCTGGGCACTACTATAGCAGTCCCAACTCAGACAGAAGGTTTGGGAGTCTGAGGTCCTCCTTAGAGGAGCAGGCTGGAGGGCCCCGGAGCCCTCCTCCACGGAGTGGGCACTCGGTTATGTGAATCTCAGTCAGTCAGTCAGTTCAGTTGCTCAGTCGTGTCCGACTCTGCAACTCCATGGACTGCAGCACACCAGGCTTCCCAGTCCATCATCTACTCCTGGAGCTTGCTCAAACTCATGTCCATCGAGTCAGTGATGCCATCCAACCGTCTCATCCTCTGTCGTCCCCTTCTCCTCCTGCCTTCAATCTTTCCCAGTGTCAGGGTCTTTTCCAATGAGTCAGCTCTTCGCATCAGGTGGCCAAAGTATTGGAGTTTCAGCTTCAGCGTCAGTCCTTTCAATGAATACTCAGGACTGATCTCCTTTAGGATGGACTGGCTGGATCTCCTTGCAGTCCGAGGGACTCTCAAGAGTCTTCTCCAGCACCACAGTTCAAAAGCATCAATTCTTCGGCGCTCAGCTTTCTTTATAGTCCAACTCTAACATCCAATCTGGCCCTTGACATACATGTGATTCGCCTGCACAAAGATGCTGCTGGGCCCTCTGGAGGGAGATGAGACCAGGCTTAAGACATAAAAAGCTCATCCCCCCAAACAGCTCTGGACTGGGGAGGAAGAAGCAACCAGCCAGAGCGGCAGTGGCCTCCCATAAGGGAAGAGGGCAGGCCGGAGACTGGAGGGCCCACTGCAGCCTCCAACAGCACAGCCGGGCACAGCCAGTCCCCCAACGTGTGCACCCCGGCCTTCTCTCTCCACACTCCGTTTGCGCCTTAGCCCTGTCCAGTTCCACCTGGACGCGGCCTGCTTTCTCCCACTGGCACTCACGGGGACTGTCAGATCCCTAAGGCTGGACACGGGCGATCTGGGCCGTGCGGAGGACAGCAGCGGAAGCCCAGGCGGCCGCCCAGCCAGGCGGCCCTGACCCGGCGCCTCCCCCTCCTTTTGTCCGCGGGGGAGGGGCTCTGGTGGGCAGACCGCAGCCCCCGCGGGCCTGGCCGGCCGCCTTGGATGGGGGCCTCCTCGCTGGACGCCAGGGTGGCAGCGCCGCCCGCCAGCCCGCGGGGCAGCGGCGCCCGGGGAGGGGGCGGCTCCTGCGGGGCGGGCGGGGGGCTCGCGCGGGCGGGGCGGCGGGGCGGCGCCCGCCGGGCTCCCATTCGTCGTTATACTTAGCGGCGGCCGGTCGGCGGGCTGCGGCGGCGGGGCTATAAGCGGCGGGGCGCCCACCCTCGAAGCAGGAGTCCGGGCGAGGAGACGGCGCTGGAACCCATGGACACGTCATACCCCCGCGAGGACCCCCGGGCCCCGACGCCCCGCAAGGCCGACGGCGACGCCCACACGGCCCTGACGCTGGGGGCGCCGCGACCCCCGCCTCGAGACCACCTGATCTGGTCGGTGTTCAGCACCCTCTACCTGAACCTGTGCTGCCTCGGCTTCCTGGCGCTGGCCTACTCCATCAAGGTGGGCCCGGGGGGCCTGGCGGGGGCCCAGGAGCATTTCATTGGGGCTGCTTATCAAGCCGGGGTGCAGGAGGACTCCGCTGCGTGTCCTCCAGCCGGACGGTGGGGGGAGGCCTGCCTCCCATGCGGGCTTCTGAGTCTGACTGCTGTTCATAGAAATGAAGGAGGTTGTCTAGTCTGTCCTAAGGGACCCAGGGTAGATGGGGCCTCACCCAAGGGGGTCTCTTCTTTCAAATGGGGCTTTTCACATGCGGGGCTCCCTAGCTTTCGTGGCTGCCTCCGAGCACCAGTGAGGACTCCCTACCCTCGGGGGTCCTGGAAGTTAGACGCTGGCTTGGGATGGCCACCGGGTCCATTAACTGGAGTGGGAGGGTGCAGAGGCTCCCTTCAGCCCCACCTTAGGCTGAACCTTTTACCACCCAAGACCCCACCCTGAGGAAGGTCAAGCCCACGTGTCCAGCTAGGGACAGTGAAGGGAGTGAGTCTAGCCCAGACAGTATCCCCTCAGGCCTCGACCCCGCCATCCAGGTTTTGGGTCTAGCATGGGTGCCCCAAGGTGTGAGCCCAGGGGCTGCCTGAGATGGGGGTGGTGGGGCCCCCAGTCCCCGCGCACATGGAGAGACCTGGCCCTGCTGCTGGTCCGCAGGCCCGAGACCAGAAGGTGGCTGGAGATCTGGAGGCAGCCCGGCGTCTCGGCTCCAGAGCCAAGTGCTACAACATCCTGGCCGCGATGTGGGCGCTGGTGCCCCCGCTGCTGCTCCTCGTGCTGGTGGTGACCGGCGCCCTGCACCTGTCTCGGCTCGCCAAGGGCTCTGCCGCCTTCTTCAGCACCAAGTTCGAGGACTCCGACTATGACTGACAGGCTGGGCCCTGTCCCTGTCCTGACCAGGGACTCCAACCCGGGGCTCCACCCCAGCCCCCTGGAACCCCGACCATCTACAGGTCTGAGGCCCACCCCCGCCCTAGCCCGGGCACCTGACACTAACTCTGAAGGTCTTCCACTTGGGCCTCAGGGGCTTCCCCTCAGCTCGATGCCCCCAGTTCCCTAACCCCTGGCCCTCAGGCCAGCTCCTCCCTCTCTAATCACCAGGCTCGGCTGTTCAATTAAAAGGACCTGGTTCCAGAAAGTGCCTTCTGGGACTGTTCCTGGCTGGGGCTGGGGAGGGCATCTTCCTGAGGGGAGCTACCCTAGGGACCACCACAGCCAAGTTCCCCTGGACTGCCCCCAGCATCCACGGTGGGCTGCCCTGTCCCGCTGGCGTGGCCGTGCCCTGACTGTTCCCTTCGTCCAGGCACCAGGCAGCCTGTGGCTTCTGGGCGGAGGCGCCTGAGTATTTTAGAATGAAGTTGGGGAACTCAGGCTTTTGATCTCTGCCAGGCTATGGTTCGGTGGCCTCTCTTCCAGAACACGTGTGGTGAGTCTCTGAGTCCATGTGTGTGCACGCGTGTTAAGGGGAGTCCCTGGCCAGTAAGATCCGTCCTTGTCCTGCACGTTCCTGTCTGTGGCTGGGCCTGTGCTGACCTTTGTGTCACTCTGTCCTCCTGACCTCACATTCCTTTGATTCTGATTGATCTCCGTCCCAGCAGTGGGTTCCCTCCCTTCTGGACCGGGGGGCTGGACAGAGACAGACAAGCAGACAGGCATGGTCATACCACCATCTGTGCACACGTCCATCACACACACATGCACAGGAGCACCCCCCCACGCACAGTTGTAGAGGGAGACGCGCGGGGTGAGGACATTTCTAAGTGTCTTTGGCACAAGTCACGTTCTTGTATCATTTTACCTCCCTATGCAACCCCTTACCGGACCCACAGAAGGGGGCTTCTAAACACACACACACACTCTGTGTGGCTGGGGGGAGGCCCTTGGGACCTTGCTGTGGCCAGGCCAATGACAGGGCAGGCTAATTGCAGGGGCCTTAACCACAGGGTGGCTCAGGGCTTTGAGCACCCCACCCATGGTCCCTTCCCACCCTGCCTGGGCTGGGGGGTGCAGGTCTCTGTGGAGCTGCTGTACTTGGAGCCCCTGGAAGTGGCCCCCTCCTGTGGCAGCCAATGGCTGGCCCAGCTGTCCCCGCCACATGCCAGCTGCGATGAGTCCCAGCTGCAGGCCAGCAGTGCCCCGGCCCCATGCCTAGTGTGTGCTCTGAGCCAGCCCAGGACAGAGGTTGTGCTGGAGGGACCTGGGGGGAGGTGGAGTTCTGCCCCTTCCTGGGCGCTGGTCCTACACTGGACCAGGGACAGGACAAGGCCGCGCTCAGACTAGCATGGAGGCAGTGTTCCAACACTGAGCACCAGGTCTGGCCCAGGAAGGGAACAGCCCACGCTGGACACAGAGGCTGGGAGCTGGGGTTCGCCTGTGTATGGCCGAACACACGTCTCCCAGCAGGGAGTGGTCTGCTGGGCCCCACATCTGGTGAGGGGAGCAGCGTCCAGCTCTTAGCCTGGTGTAAGGACAGAGAGTGTGCAGTCGAGCCAGGCACAGATGAAGGTCGCCAGCAATGCCTCCTGCTCCATGAAGGGACCTGGTCAAGTCTAGACAGTGGGCTGCCACAGACTGGATCAGCCAGGCAGCGTACACGTGTCGCCCTCCTGTTCAGGCCCCTCAGAGGGGTGCCCCTTCACCTGCTCAGGGGTGCACACACACACACACACACACACACACACACACGGCACACACACCCGGGTTCTGTCAGTCCTGCGGACAAAGGGCCACCTACCACCCCCACCTCATGCCTGTGCCAACTGGCTCCAGGGCTGCAAAGGCAAGCGTCTGCCTCATGGGGACCATCCCTGGCCTAAATGCTTGGCTCCAGCAGACCTCCTGGGCCTCTGCTGCACTGCCATCAGCTGAATGAGAGCCTGTGGGCACCCGGGGGAGCCCCATCGAGCGCTGACTCCATTCTGAGGCCGCGTGCACGCAGGAAGCTGGTCTGCAGCTCGGCATGCTCCCTGCAGCCGTACGCAGGCAGGCCCCGGTGACCCCAGCTCCTCCGCCACCCGCGTCCTCTCTCCTCAGGGGCTTTAGTCTATCACAGATCACCTGCTGGCATCTGCTTTTGGAAGAAGTCAGGCTAACTCTCTGGAGAAGGAAATGGCAACCCATTCCAGTACTCTTGCCTGGAAAATCCCATGGATGGAGAAGCCTGGTGGGCTGCAGTCCATGGGGTCGCGAAGAGTCGGACACGACTGAAGCGACTCAGCAGCAGCAGCTGCAGCCTGACTCTCCACTGAGAACGGAGAGCAGTAGTTTGCCAGATGAAGGCGGCAGGGGCTGGGGGGCAGGGAGGCAGGTGCAGGCGTGATGGGACCTACTTACTTGCTCCACATGAGCAAGGGAAGGGAAACCTGACCGTTGACGAGAGCCTCCCTTTCAGGAGGGTGCCTGTTGGCTCCTCAGCACAGACACAGCTTACCCAGCACTGAGCTTTACTTCCCCAACAGACACCGTCCCACCCTGGAAGATCCGAGCACCCAAGTCAGCTGTGCCAGCTGGGGAGCTCAGGCCCGGAGCCGACAGCGGGCGGGGCCTCGGCCAAGGCCGCGTGCCCAGGCTGGGCAGGCCCAGCGCCGTGGCCCCCTCCTTCTGGCTGGTCGGGGGCAGAGGGCCCTGCTCCACACCCCACACCCCTTCCTTCCTCGAGGAAGGCACGTGACAGAGGCCATCAGACATGACCGAAGTGGCCCAGAGATGAGAGACGCCAAGGACGAGGGTGCCAGGTCCTGCAGGCAGTCCCGGAGCACCTGCGCCCCCCGGGCCTGATGCTCAGCTGTGTGACACACAGAGTCCTTTGCGGTGAAGCTGCGACCCAGGTCCTAAGTCCTCCCCATGCCCTGCACCCTGCCGTCCTCCCCAGCGAGGCCCATGCCTGCCTCAGTCTTCTCCGCAGTACTGGCCCCTCAGGAAACGGCAGGAAGGAGCTGGGAGCAGACAGGGCTGTGCGGGAGCAGCAGGGAAGAGCCCTGTCCACAGGATTTACTGGTGGGGGCTGGGCTAGAGGCAGTCTTCAGGTCAGGCCAGAGGGAACCTAGTGGCCACATGGAGGCAGGTGGGGGTCCAGGAGGGCATTGAGAAGGGGTGGGTACAGCCACTCCGGGGCACCCACGAGGAGCGTGGCCAGAGTGGGGGACAGCCCTGGCCGTCTTGAGGGAGGAGGCCTGGGGAGGGGCTCATGGAGCTTCAGGGCCCAAGGGTGTCCCAGAGCGGGGCCTGTGGGGTCAGGGCGGGTGTTCACCATCTTCAGAAAGCCTTCCAGGAAGCTCGTGGGGCAGCGCATGAGGCCCGTGCGGCTTACAGTCCTGCCTTTGTATCTGGCCCGCTGAGCAGGGAAAGCAGACTTTGCGTCCTGCAGGGAGAGGGGCATCGTGGGGCGAGGCACACACTGGGACCGCTTTGGGGGGGTCCTGCGGGGGGCGCCTACCTGGAGGCAAGGGTAGCCGAGTCCCGGACGGCCACAGTTCGGCTTCCAGGGAGGGGGTCCGGGGCCCCGCCTGGGCCGTGACCTCGACTGTCACGAAGCCCGCAGAGAGGGAGAAGTCAAGCCTGCTCCCCTGGTAGGAGACGCCAGAGACACACATGCCGGAGACCCCCGCAGGACACACGGGGTCGAAGGTCAGACCGGCCCTGGTGATCCTTGGGGGAAGGGAAGGCTCTGTGAGGGGGGCGGGGGCAGCAGGTGACCGCCCTCTGTTGCTGCTGCACTCACCTGAACCCTGTGATCCCAAAGAGCACCGCCTGCAGGAAGCCCCCCATGCCTGTCAGGAAGTTCACAGCCCCTGATCCGTCTGCATTCTCGGTCCACACCTGCAGGGGGCAAGGCGGTCAGGGCAGGCTGGGCGTGGTGAGCATGGAGGTCCAGGCTAGGGCCAGGCTGACCTTGAAGGGCTCCGTGACGTTGGTGAAGCTCCGCTCCAGGAGGGCCCATGCCCGCCCTGGGTCCTTCAGCTCCATCCAGCCCACCGCAAACATACTCTGGGGTCAGAGGACATGCTGGCCTAAGGCCTGCAGCGTGGGGAGGGGCGGCTGAGGCGGGACAATGCCCAGGCGCTGTGAGGACCCCCCACACACCCTGCAGTCTCCTTACCCAGGTCATGGCGGGGCCGTGGGGGGACGTCACAGCCTCATAAATCTCCAGGTTTTGCCTGCGAACGTGGGGACTCAGGGGGAAGGGGACAGGGTACCCCAGGAGCACAACATCTGCCTGCTTCACTTCCTCTCCTGGTGGGGAGGGCAAGGAGCTGCTGAAGGGGTGGGGGCAGGGCGGAGACTGCTCTGTTGGGAAGGGGGTGTCCAGGGTGGACACAAGGTCCTGTGGGAGGGGAGAAGGGCCTTGAAGGAGCTGCGAGTCCACTCACCAGGCTGGTACCCATCAAACTCAGGGTGAAAGTTCAGTTTCTGGTCGAAGGGCACCTTGATCTTATCAGCCACAACCAGCCACTGGTTGGGAACAGGATGCCCCAGGTCCTGGGCCAGGGCAGCAGCAAAGCGCAGGCTAGGAGCAGAGGCGGTGGGGCAAGGGTGAGGCGGGGGAGGGGGCAGGGGAGGAGGAGGAGGGGGCGGCGGAGGCGGGCTGCAGCCCCGCACTCCTTCCCCTCTGAGGTGGAGGTGGGGTGGGGTCTGACCTGTTCTGGGCCAAGACGTTGGTGTACACAGAGTTGTTTACCCCTGGGTGGTACTCATCGGGGGGCATGACTCCTGGGCACAGAGGGCAAGACGGTACTTCGTGGAGGGGCTTAGGGACCTGCCCCAGCCCAGTCACCACTGTGGGGCTGGCAGCCACACGTGTCCGCCTGGCCCTCTACTCGTGGCTGTCCACGATCCACGGCTCTTCCCCCTCCCACATGCCTTCTGCGACGGCCACACGCTCACCCTTCAGGTGGTACTTCTCCTCCTCAGGGCTCCACTCTACACGGCTGCACCAAAACTCAGCCACGGCCCTGACCACGTCCCAGCCACCAGCCTCTCGGAAGAGCTCCAAGTCCTGAGGAGCGGCAGGGGTACGTCAGAGGCCCCAGGACCTGTGATTCTAGTTCCCGCTGGTCACTGCATCTCCTGTCAAGGCCCACCCTTTTGTGTGCCCAGCCATGAAGGCCTGGCTCTGAGACGCTCCACAGGACTGGCCCCTGACCGGCAGTCATGTAGCGTGGAGGGGTCGCCCGGGTGGGCACAGTGACACCTCACCTGGGTGGTGTGGTAGTACAGCTGGAAGGCCAGCACCACGGCCCCGTTGACATGGATCTCCTGGGTCCCGTAGATGGCTTCAGGGCAGACCTCAAGGCCCGAGCCCGCGCTCTCCCAGGCAAACTTGGCTCCCTGGTGGGGTGGAGGATGGAGCAGACGATTCTTCCTGGGGGCCAGCGGCAACCCACCCCTTTCCCCTCACTGCCAGCCTTCAGCGATAGAGGGCAGACAGAGGCAGGGGCTGTTGTGGGGCCCTGCCGGCTCTGAGTACCCGTTGTGTCCCTGCCGTGGGCCAGCTTGCTTCTGTCCAGCATCTACTGTGTCCCTGCCCTGGGGCGGGGCAGCGAGGGGAACCCTGCCGGGCTCCTGTTGGGCTGTTGTTCCCACTTGGCAGTACAGGCTGGGGGAGGAATCCAGGGCATCCCAGTCCCACCCACAGCAGGGGCCTGGGGTGAGGGGTGAAGGCCTGAGAGGGCTGTGGGGCCTCAGGTCCTTTAGGGGCCCCTTACCTGGTAGCCCAGGCTCCGGGCGTTGTCCAGGGCCCCGCCGAGCGTCCGGATGCGGTACTGCAGGAGAGCCTTGGCGGCTTCTGGGTGGAGCAGCAGGAGGCCGGGGAGCACCCAGAGGTCCTGGAGCACAGACACGGAAGAGGCCCTGGTCTCTCCCCCAGCCACATCCAGCTTCCTCCTCCAGCGCACCCCCGGGTCTGTCCCTGATGACGATGCTCTGCCCGCCAACCCCACGGCTCCATCCCCCAAACCAAGACACTCCTCACGCCCGGTGGGCACTGCGTCTGTCAGGGCTCAGGCAAGAGTCGGGTGTGGGGAGCGGGCGGGCGGCCCCGCGGTCACCCGGTCCTGGCTGCCTCGCCTCCCTCCACCCTCACTCCCCTCAGCAGCACCAGGGGTCTTTGCAGGGCACACCGCTGTCCGTGTCCTTCTCCAGGTAAAGTCCCCGTGGCCTCCTCAGGCCCTCTACAGTGACTCCTTCCCCAGGGGTGAGGGCACCCCTCGCCCTGGCCAAGTGCCCGGCAGCTGCGTAGCTCTGGGTTTCTGCACCTTCTGGTCTGACCCCTCCTTCAGCTGCGCCTCTGCTGCCCTAGCAGGCCGCCCCCGCCGTATCCCTGTGCCTCCCCAACCGCAGCCCCACCCCGGGCAGAGCAGAGGGGGCAGAGCAGAGGCCCGCAGCGGGCGTGGATGGGGGACGGCGCGCACCTGGTCCCAGAAGACGTGGCCCCAGTAGCACTCCCCTCGGCTCCCATTGGAGAGGCCGCCAGGGCTGAGGCCATGGCAGACGGATCCTGGGGCCCCAGGCTGGGGCAGGGCACTGAGCAAGTAGTAGAGGGCACCACGCAGGGCCTGACGCAGGGCCAGCGGCCCTTCCACATCCAGGCCACAGTCCGCCCAGAGCTGGGCCCAGGCCTGGGTGTGGGCCCTGTAGAGAGCGTGCCTGGCCTGCAGCTGTAGGGCCTCTGCGAGGCAGGCCTGGGCCTCAGCCTGGCTGCCGCCCACCACCGTCAGGAACTCCCACATCGCGTCCTCCTGACCTTCTCCAAGGGTCAAGGCCGGGGGGACCGGTGTCCACAGCATATGCACCTCTTGCTGTGCGCCCCCAGGCTGCTCGGGGGTGAGCGTGCGGCCGTACAGGTACCTGCAAGAGGGCAGCTGTGTCTCAGGGACCAGCCTCTCCTCTGGCCACCCAGCCAGCCCCCTGCCCCTCCTCACCGGGCTCCCTGGAAGTCAGGACCCAGATGCAGGTCCAGGTCCGGACTTTCTGGGGAGAAGGCTGACCGCAGCTGCACTGTGATGGGCCAGGTCCCCTTGGCCAGGCGGGTGATGGACACACTGAAGGCCAGGACATGAGGCAGTGTGCGGTGGGCATAGATGCACTGGGAGGCGCAGAAGCTGGGGCCCTCCAGGGTGTGCAGGAAGGAGCCTAGGAAAGGGTGGAGAGGAAGACGGGGCAATTCTCACACGCGCCCTGGGGCCGCCTCCAAACCGCAGGCCTTTCTGGGCTGGGAATGAAGTCCCTCTCTCCCCTCAGTGAGGGAGCCACCTCCAAGCCCCAGCTGTCCTGTTGGGGAGGCAACAGCTCCATGGGGGCCACTGGGCTCCTGCTTGTTCCTTCCGCTGGCTGGAAGCCTCCCAAAGTGGCCTCTCAGAGCCTCCTCTTGTTGGGCACTGGCATCCTGAGGGAGGAGGTGCCGGGGTGGGACCTCTGGTCTTCCGGCTCGCTGGGAAGGACGGCGGGAGGTGGGGGGTGGGGTAAGGGGCGGGGGGTGGCAGGCAGTGGCTACCTGTGTTGGTGTCCAGAACGTAGGTCTCGGTTAGCTGCTCTCCCGTCCCTGCAGGGGCCTCCAGCTGGACGTTGAGGGGACTGGGCAGAATGGCCCGGTGGGTATCCCCCAAAGCCCCATTGTACACACCGCTCACATGCAGCGTCTCATGATACACGCGTGTGCCCAGGTATGCGTTGCTCACGGTGGCCAAGAGCCGGGGGTCACTTGGCAGAGAATGGGCGGTGAATCTGGTGGCATCCTTGCCAGCACCCTCCATGGAAAGGGTGACTCCTCAGAGGGGCCTGCAAAAGTGGGGGTCAGAGGCCCCATAATTGGCTGGGCCTGTTTTCTGTAACCCCCAAAGCTCTTCTTGGAACTTGACGGATGCCCCCAGGGGTGGAGGGAGGGGCATGTGCCCACTTGGGTGGCCCTGATTTTCTCAGGCCGCCCCAGGAAACACCCTCCGCCTGAAGATGCTCACTCCCACCCGCCACTATTGATCCAGGGACCCAACGGAGGCCCCAGCTCCCACCTCAGGGCCGCACCCCCAGGAACCGGTCCAGCTGGCAGGAAGGGCGGAGCCTCGGCCCGCGGGCCTCACCCTCCTGGAGGCCAGTCGGTACAGCACGGGGTGCAGCCAGCAGCTGGGGAAGGGGACGGGCAGGCGGGCCAGAGGCGCCCTAGGCTCCAGCGGGCACTGCCCCTCAGAGGCCAGAGGAGAAGCAGCCAGCAGCAGCCTTACCACCGGAAGGTCCCACGGTCCCCGCCCCAGGGCCGCGCAGGGCAGGCCGGACGCGCGTCCCCACCCCCTGGCGCACACAAGTAGGGAACGAAGGGCGAAGGGCGGGCCGGGCCGGCTCCGGCTGCCCAGCCTGCGAGGCCGAGCAGAGAGAAGCCCGGCTCTACCTTTGCCCTGAGGCTTCTCCAGGGTGGATCCGACAGGGCTCTGGGCTTTCACCGGTCCCCTGTCTCTGACCGCCCTCCCCCAGGAGAGGGGGGGCCAGCGTTCCCCTCGGAAGCCCCGCCTTCCCTTGTCCCCACCCCACTAGCTTGCTCTGCACCCCCTCCTCAGTCTCCGTCTTCCCCACGTGCCCCCCCTGCCCCCTGCCGGAAGCTCCGGGCCGGGCCCTGGGCCTGTCTGGACCTTGTCTCTCGAACCCTGGCCTAACCCAAATGACTGTGCTGGGACCACTCACCCAAGCAGACACAGATTTAGCCTGTGCCTGAAACCTGGGCTTTTCTACCCCTCCCCAGCACCAGCAATGGTGGCCTCACCATCCCCCACCCGGCCCCCTCCATCCCTGCTCCCAGTGCCTGGACCAGGCCCCTTCCCCGCTCTCCCCATCCACAGACACTGCCTCCTCTCAGACCAGGCCACTCTCCTGGGTTGGTGCGGGTCTGCTCTGGCCCCACAGCTCTTGTGAGCAGAGCTACAGCCACCCTGAGAGTGGTTAGGGTCTGCTCAAAGCCTGCAGCGGAGCCCACCTTACCGGCAGGACTGGCCGCCCAGGCCCCTCCCCCTCGGCCCCTCCCCCACCCCACAGCTGCTGCCTGGCTTCCCTGCCGCTTCTGCACCATCCCAAGCACGCTCCCTATTATGGACGCAGTGTGTTCCCACCACATTCATCAGTCGACTTCTGATCCCCACTGTGATGGTGTTTGTAGGTGAAGCCTTTGGTACATAATTAGGTCAAGAGCAGTCAAAAGTAGGATTAGTGCCTTTAGAAAGAAGAGATTTTGAGTCAACTCTGGGTGTTGCCAATGGACAGGGAGGTCTGGTGTGCTGCAGTCCATGGGGTCTCAAAGAGTCGGACACGACTGAGTGCCCTAACTGCACTGAAGAAGAGGCCTTAGAGCTCACTCCTCCCCTGTGAGGACACGGCTGGAAGACAGCCATCCGCACCAAGAGGGTCCTCCTCAGACACTGAATTGACTGGCGCCTTGACCCTGGACACCACGGCCTCCAGAACTGGGGAACACTCTTCTGTTGATCAGCTGCCTGCTCTGCGGTATTCTGTGAGCAGCAGGCCGAGCTGCTGCGTGGCCTTTGCCCTCGCTGTCCCACTGCCTTTTCCTCGAGACGCCCTTAGGCTGACCCCTCACTTCCTTCCATTTTCAAGTGCGTGTCTCCCCTAGATTGCCCCAGACCCTTGGCTCCATCCCCTCACCCCCTTCTTTTCCTTCCTCCACAGCATTTATCAGCGGCCTAGAATGCCAGTTCCAGGAGGACAGGGATATTTTGTCTGTGAATGACTGGATTTGAAAATGGGCTATGGAAGGAAGTTTGGGGGACATGAAGGGACGGACTAGGGCCTCAGAAGCTGGCGGAATCCAGCAGCGTTGAGCAGAGAAGACTGTCTGCTGCTGGCCTTGCCCGTCAAGGCCAGGCCTCACATCAGAGCTTCCTGCATCCAGCTGTTCCCTGAGCTCACCCAGGGAATGAGGCCTGCAGCTCCACCCCATTCAGATGGGCTGGGAAACAAAGGCAAGGGCATGAGCACCCGTGAGGCTGCCTGGTTAAGTGGAGCAGAGAATGACAGACCTGAATCCCAAGGACAATTTATTATCAGCTCACAGGGCTCACACCACCTGTGCCATCACAGCCCCGGTCAGAGCTCCATCTCCACTCCCCACTGGTCTCTGAAGTCCTCAGAGAGCAACCGGACTCCTCTGGGCTCCTTTGGCCCCTGCTTGATCCCCTGTGGCCAGAGCAGAGCGGCTGGGCTCTGGGTGCCTGTACTGAGTGGAGCAGGGTCCTCAAATGGGTCATCTCACGCTGAGCTCACCAGGTAGAAGCAACATATGGTCGGAGCCCAGTTCCTGGCACTCTCAGCTTCACCCTGCAGTGGGAGGGCTGGAGGGTCCCAGGAGAGAAACCTGGGTGGGGCAGCGGTGAGGGTTAGGGGAGGAGACCCTCCTCCCTGTGGAGAGGACAGAGCCACAAGCTGTCCCCAGGGTGTGGGGAAGGGGCGTGTCCTGGGCCTGCCCAGGAGCAGGAGCGGGCCGTGTCTGCCTGAGTCTCCTACCTGCCTGTCCCGGACCCCTCAGGCTCAAGGGCTGCCCAGAGCAGAGAGCACCATCCTCTTGCCCTTGAAATGGAGAGGTCTGCTCTGTAGCGCTGACCAGATTCCTCCCTAGTTCTGGCCTTCAGGGCCTCAAAGGGCACTGAGAAACACTTTGGGGGGCTTGGGATGGACGTCCAGCGCAGAGTGTGTGATGACTAGTCTCGGGTTTGCTGTCTCCACAGCTCGCAGCTCCTGCAGGGAGTGCTCGCTCAGCTCCACGGAGGTCAGCCTGTAGCCGTGTGCAGAGAATGGCAGCAAGCTGGTGAGAGAGGGGGCCTGGGGGTGCAGTGAGCGGGGAGCAGTGGCAGGGGCAGTGATGGGGCTGCTGACTTGGGTTGCGCCAAAGGCGAGGGTGACAGGAGGTGGCCAGTAGGGGATTGTTGGGGGGGATGGGGCAGGGACTAGGGGACTAGGGGCCACCGCCTTCAGGGGACTGAAGGGGATCTGGAGTCACTGGTCCGTATTCTGGGCACGGGCACCTGACAGTGGACATTTGGTTGAGCGGAGTGGTCCAGGCCCAGGGCCGGGGCCAGGGATTTAGAGGGTGGGGTTCCAAGGCCTGAGTTACAGCAGAGTGCCTCAGGAGGGCCCTGGGAGAGATTTGAGGTTCAGAGAAGCCCCGGCACCCACCCCAGCCCAGGCCTGAGAGGCTGCGTTCCCAGCACCCTTCCCAGCCCTGTGTCCACCTGAGGGTTTGCAGGCGGCATCCTGGGCACTTCAGGGTGGTGCACAAGCAGGTCACCGTAGGTCCTGAGAGCTGGCAGCCACTGAGATCCAGGGTGGTCAGCGCTGGCATCTGCTGGAGCTTGCCAACCAGGTACTGGAGTGCTTCCTGGAGGCCTGGCTGCTGAACCCTAGGGGACGGCTGACCTCAGGAGATGCTGTGGGAGCCTTGGTCCCTCCCTTGGTCTCCCCCAGGCTGCTCCTCACCTGAGTGTCTGCACCTGGCACTGGGGCCAGGCCAGGCCCTCGGTCAGCGTACGCAGGCCGGCCTCGCTGAGCCCGTTGTGGAAGAGGCCCAGCTCTGTCAGTGCCGGGGCCTCCCTCAGGGCCTCAGAGAGATCTCTGCAGACCGAGTCGGGGAGTTTGCAGTGGGACAACCTGCGGTCAAGAAGCACAGAGTCCCCAGCTGTCTGCGCTGCCTGCTCCCTGGGGGGCTGAGGCTCAGTCTGCAGACTTACTGGCTCCACACCTGCCTCCCTGGGCCCCACAGAGCTTCTCCTGCACTCTGTCACCACCTATGTTCACACCTCGTGTGCACCCGCTGGACTGCACTCCCCTTGTCTCTTAGGACATTCTCCAAGAGCTTACTCTCAACATGCCTAACTCCATATAATTATCCTCCAAGTATAGGTGGACCGAGCTTATTTAGTTAGCCAGTCCTAACAGCTGGGCAGTGTGCCATTTCTACTTTTTTTTGCCATTATAAATAATGCTGTGATGAACATCTTTATGCAGTTAGTTTGGCAGCAGAATTGATGGGTTCCTGATGTTTACGCCGAGTTAAGTTACCACGTTAGCACCTAATTCACCATACCTGATCAGTACTAATTTGTATAATGTTTCTTACTCTCTGCTTACTTGGGGGTAGTGAAGAGTAATTGAAAAGATAACATACTAAGTACTGCCTCAGTAATTCTCACAACAACCTTCTGAGGTCAAAGCTATAGGCTCCATTCCCCAGGAAAAGACTGAAGCTCAGACAGACTGGCCTGCCAGGGACAAAGAGGCAGGCAGACTGGCCTCAGAGCCTGCACCCTGAGCACCTTCCATAGCTACTTCTGCGAATCCAGAAAGACCACCCAGCGGTGTCCAGTAGCCCTTGGCAGCCTTCCTGGGGAAGGGAAACGACAGTCTGGCCTTTTCCCCTCTTCCAGAGCCTCAGCTGTACTCTGCTCCCGCTCACACAGGGGCCAGACCCTCTGTTCTGACTAGCACCCAAGCGCTTCCCTCCTCTGTCCTGTGTGGGCAGAGCCTGTTGACCCTGCCAAGGGACACCAGGGCCATAGGTTCTCAGCCAGTCTCGGCACCCCCTCGGTCAGCCCTCCCCAGACAGGGCTGTGCCTCTGCCCCTGCCCAGGTAGCCTGCTCTGTGTCCTTCTCAGGGGAAGGGCTGGGGTTTGCTCACTCACGTCAGGCTGTTCAGACCACACTGTCGGTCGGTCATGGCCTCGCAGAATGGGTGCAGGGGGGAGCCTGAGGGTTTGCTCGTGGTGGCTCGAGAGCTACGAAGAGAGAAAGGAAGGTGAAGGTCCCTGCCCCTCCAGTCCCTCACTCCTGAGAAGGACTCTTTCCTACGGTTCCGAGACATTGGAGCTGCTTCTGCCCTCACCCTCAAGCTGGGCCAGGACCGCCTCCCTCTTCATCCCAAACCCAGAGTGGAACCACGTATCTGTGACCTCATCACCTCCCACCGAAGCTGTCTGTGTGAGGCCCGTGGGACAGGCGGGCCTGTCCTTGCACCTGCCGTGGGGTGGTGACCCACCCCCGTCCCCATCCTGACATTTGTTCTCCCAGCAGATGCTGAGCACCTGAGTCGGGTGCGGGGTTGGAGTCAAGGGCACAGAAACAATGGCAGGAGCTTTGCCCAGGAGATGAGCGTCTGGTGGAGGAGATGGGTATGGGGAGGTGTCAGGGCACACAGTAGTCAGTGGGGCACTTCTGAGGCCCAAACGGCTTCAGACTAGAGAGGAGAGTCTGGAGAGGCTTTGAGGAGAGGCAGTGTTCTGGGTGGAAGGAACGGCGGGAGCAATGGCTCGAAGTGCCGTGTGTGTGGTGCATTCCAGAAATCATCACGAGAAGGCCTCGTGTCAGTGGTGGGAGAGGGAGGTTTGCCTTGGATGTGGATGTGAGGCTGGGGAACATGGAGAAGGCACCTTGGGGGGGAAGATGGACTTTGGGAGCTGCCTTGAGGAGGTAAAAAGACCAGCCATGAAGTTGTGCCTCTCCTCTGGGGAGCAGGCTTCGGGTCTGGACATGCTCCCAGGCCCAGACGGACACAAGGTGCTCTGCACACACGCCCCACAAAGAGGGCCCGCACAAGAGGGCAGCCCTGCCCTGAAGACTCACGAGCTGCCACCCAGGCTGCCCTGTAGGCGCTTCATCAGGCTCTTCTTTTTCTTCTCCTGCACAGTGGCCAGTCTGCAGCTGACCAGCCGCAGCGCCTGCCCTGCCGGGCAGCACCGCACACAGTAGCTCAGGATGGCAAGGTCCATTCTGCTGAAGTGCACCCGCTCCAGCACCACCTCAGGGAGGCCGCGGAGGGCCTGGTGCACAAACGCGTCCTCCTGTGTCTCGTACAGGCAGTAGAGCAGCTCCAGTGGGTAGCTGAGCTCCTCGCCCTCCTCCTCCTCTGACTCCTCAGTGCCCTGGGGCTCCAGGGTCTCCTCCGTCCCCTCTGGTGCTGCCCTAGGGCAGCTCTGGCCCTGGTCCTGCAGCCACCTCAGGACACACTGCTTCACTCGCTCTGAAACTGTGCAGCCGAAGTGGCGCTCGATCTCACACATCCTCTCTGTGTTCAGTAGTCCAAAGAGGAAGCGTGTCGTGAGCTTGAGGTGGCTGCGCAGCTCCGGGTCCCCCTGCAGGAGTGCCTCTACGCCGCCAGCAGGTGCCCTGGGAGCCCCTTCGTCCTCCAGCAGGTAGGACAGAGCAGCTAAGAATTCCTGGAAGCTCTGGTCGATGAACTGGTAGGTGACCTCTGTTTCCAGCACGCCTGGCATCTCCTTCTTGGTGAGAAACTGCGTCTGAACCTTGGAGCCACAGAGCTGCAGCCGTTCCAGGTCCTCCTCGGAGAACCGCGCCCTGCCCCCGAGGACGCCCTCACGGGCCAGGCGGCCCAGCTTGCGCAGCTCGCTCTGCAGCTGGGCCCCGTCGGCTGGCGGCGCCGATCTCAGGACGCTGGCCACGAAGAGCAGGTACACGGACGTGGTGGTCTTGGAAGTGCGCCACAGGTCCTGGCCACGCTGGAGCTGCTGGCGCAGAACGGTGCAGACGATCCAGCACACAGCAGGCACGAAGCACAGGGAGAACAGCATCTCGTTCTCCTTCACGGAGCGGTAGGCGTGCTCCGCCTTCCACTCGTCTTGGAAAAACTTGTAGAAGTACTTCTTCCTGTCCTTGTCTGAGAAGCCACACACCTCGGCGCACTGCGGGGAGCACAGGCGGGCCTGCAGCCTCCCCGGGGCAGCGGCTCGCCTGGTTACTAGCAGGCGCGCCGCAGGCAGCAGCTCCTTGCTCAGCAGGCTCCCCAGCACCTGCGCGCCGCTGGCGGCCTCGTGGGGGTCTGTGCAGGGCGCGGCCGCGGCCGGCTCCGGCGCCAGCGTTTCGTCCACGCCGTCCAGGATGAACAGCAGCCTCTCCGACTGCGCCAGCATCTGCTGCACCGGCGCCTTGCGGTCGGGGCACTGGTCGAGGATCAGGTCGGCCAGGCTGCACGGGCCCGGTCGCTCCAGCAGCTCGCGGCAAGACACGAAGAAGGCGAAGTCCACCTGGCTGTGGTACAGCTTGCCCGCCGCCCAGTCATACAGGATTTTCCTGGCCGCCATGGTCTTGCCGATGCCCGCCGGGCCCTGCAGCGCCACGGTCAGCGGCCTCTCGCCCTCCTCGTCGCGGCCGAACAGGCGGTTGAAGGTGTGGGTGTCGGAGCGCCGGGCGCGCCCGGCCTCCGGCTCCTCGGCGATGAGCAGCTTGGTGAAGCGCTTGTTGATCTTCACCGAGCGGGCGTCCCGCTCCTTCACCTTAGCGTGCTGCCGCAGCACGTGCTCCCGGTACTTCTTCTTGTACTCTGCGGGCAGGGGGCGCCGGCCAGAGGGCGGGGGACAGGGGCCCAGGAGCGCCGTGTCAGTGGCGCTCAGGGGCCCGCTGCCCTCCCCGGCGGGCTCCGGCCTCAGTTTCCCCGGTTGCCTCACAGCCCCCTCCTCCCCGTGCTCCTCCCGGCGCCAGCCGTGCGGAACCCCCGAGTGGCTCTGAGGCCACTCGGAGTGTCCGGACATCCCGGGGCCTGCACTTCCCGCCGAGAGAGACCTACCGGAGACGGAGAGCAGCGCCGGGGAGCTGGGGCCGAGACCTGGAAGGGAGAGCTGCGCTGGGTCCCGCGGACCGGCGGGGGCGGAAGGGCGCGTCAGGGATCGGGGCCGCGGGGCGCGCCGGCGCTCTTTCGGGGAAGCCGAAGGAGGGAGGCCCGAGGCCAGCAACCTGCCCAGGCAGGGGAGGCCTGGGTGGGGGGGCCCAGGCGAACCCGTACTGGCACTCACTCTGCAGCCGGCGCTCCTTGAGCCGCGCCGCCACCTCGCGCATGTCGGCCCTCTTCAGGGTTTTCCGGGCCGCGTCCAGCGCGCGTTCCGGCCCGTAGAAGTGGACCAGCAGCTCCACCAGGTCCAAGGTGTCCGCGCGCTCCAGCCGCCCCCACGGGATGCTGCGGCCGTCCACCCGCTCGTCGCGCAGTTTGTGGCGGAAGCGCTTCAGCTGCTCTTGGCTCAGGTCTTCCAGTGCGCCCAGGAGCAGCTCGCGGGCAGCGGCAGCGCGGGGCTCCATGCTGGGGGCGGGCGCGCGCGGTCAGCAGGGTGCCGCGCCCCCGTGAGCCCGGCCTCTCGCCGTCGTGTCCGACCCCAGCCCCCCAGCGCCCACGAGGAGCAGGGGTTTTGACGCGCCCCCATCTATCCAGGGGGCTCCAGGCCAACGCTTGAAAAGAGCGCTCTACCGGGAGGGTCGTCCTCTCCTCCCAGGATGGCGACCGAGGACTTTCCTCCAAGGCTTTCACGCCGCCGACCGTCGCGGTCTGGTGGCAAAATGGAGTTACTCCCAGGCGGGCACTGGCCGCCGCTGACCCCAGCATTAGGGGCGCCTTCCTGCCCGCACTCCCCTTTCCGCTCATTCCTTCTAGGCATCCAGGTCAAAGGTCCCACATAAGATGCATCTGTGAGAGCCTGTGTTCTCCCCTTTCCTTGCTTCCCTCCCATTCTCTTCCCCAGGAGCCTGGAGCAGACTCACCACCTGGCCCTCACTGTGCCCCTGAATTCCCCAGAACACCCGTGGTCACCGCGCCCGTTAGTGGGGGCTAGCCTGAGGGCCCTGCACCAGTCGCTGAGACTGAGTCCTGGTGGGGGACAGACCCTACAGGTACCCTCTGAGGGGGTGGAGTCCCCAGCACCTGGAGCCTGGGGTGCAGTGGGGGAAGGGTGTGTCTGCAGGGTCAGGCCAGGACCCAGAGAGCTGAGGCCAGCTGATTCCCAGTGACCTCTTAGAAAGCCGGCACTTACCTGGAGCAGGAGGCCTCTAGCTGGTCCACAGAGTCGACCCCTAGATCTAGCACTCAGGTGCAGAGGTGAGGATCTGGGAGCCTAAGTGGGGTCAAGTCCTAGGGGGATTTCCAGCCCTGTCCATACCCCAGACCAAAGTGTTTTAGCTCAGCCAACTCTGCGATGTCTGTCCAACAGTCACGAAGCTCCCAAACTCAGGGACTGTGGCACATGCTACAGCCAGCCTTTAAGAGTTCTGCTTGGTGACCTTTGATTTTCTACCGTTCCTTTATTCAGTTCACATGCTCTGAGAACCTACAGGGTGTGGCATCAAGGCAGGCTCTGAGCAGGAAATGGCAGAGCAAGGTGGGCAGCATGGAGGAGGCAGCTGGCTCAGAACAAGACTTTAAACTTTAAAGCCTCAAGATAGGTTAATTTCTGAAGGTAGCGATGAGCCAGGGCTTCCTAGGCAGAGGGGACAGAGGAGGGACTTGCATGGGTTTTTTGGGGAAAGGAAGGCTGTCACCTGGGAGCTATGAGATAATGGGACTGGGAAGAGCTCTGTGGCCTCGCAGACCTGGTTTGAGGAGGTTGACGGCAAGAGGTTTGAATGAGTGTGTGACCATGTGGGACCCATGAAAGTGGGTTTCTACTGACAGTGTCTGCTTGTGTGAAACGTGGGTGTGGTGTTTGTCTCTGTCTGTCTGTGTGACCCTCTTCATACTGTGTTTGTCTGAATGTATCTGTGGTGGGCTAGATAGCAGTCCCCAAAGATATCTGATCCTAGTGCCTGGGAACTGTGAATGCCCCCTCATATGTCAAAGGGGACTTTGCAGGTGTGGTTAAATCAGGATCTTGAGATGGGTCATCACAAGTGTCATGGGATGGAGACAGAGGGAAGTTTGGCACAGAAGAAGAAGACAATGTGATGCTGTGGTGAGGTGCCAACGCTGCTGGCTTTGAGGACAGAGGAAGGGACCACGAGCCAAAGAATGCAGGGGACTCAGCCCTAGAAGTTGGAGATACTACTGGGAAAGGAAGATGTTCTTCCCCGGAGCCTCCGGAGTGAGTGCGGCTGAGCCAGCCCTGACCTCAGCCGAGTGAAGCTCACTTTGGACTTCTGCCCTCCAGACCTGGAAGAGGATGAATGGGTGTTGCTTTCGGGCCCCAAGTTTGTAGTAACAGCTCAGGGTCTCCCTGAGAGAACCTCTGTGAGTGTGCGTTTCTGCGACAGGGTCTCTGCAGAAAGGAGACTCCAGCACCGTCACAGCCTCTCGGGCTCCACAGGCCACCCCTGTGTTCAGTGCTGCTGCCTTCAGGCCTTGAGGGCTGACCTGGGTGGGGGTGGGGGTGGGGTCCTGGAGCCTCTGGTCTGCTGCCCTTCCCCAGGAGGAAAGTGTCCACAGAGATGCCCCTTCTACTTAAGAGTTCTGTTTCTGTGTGAGGTAAATAAAACCCCACCTGTCCAGGAGGAAGGCTAAGGGAGAAGAAAGGGAAGGCTCTGTTTATCCACACTCAGGCCGACCAAGGTTGGCTCCTCACTCTCTCCTGCTCCTAGCTCCTGCTGAGTGCCCCCAACACAGACAGCCTCCTGGGCACAAGCAGGGCAGGTGAGGAGAGAGCCTGGAGGAGACACTGTCAGCACACACCCTGCTAGAAGGGGACCGCTCTTTCCCACAGAACCCTGAGAGGGCAGAGCAGAGTGCCTTCTGGAGTGCTGAAGCAGCCCCCTCGGGCCAGGCCCAGAGCAGGAACAAGACCCTCCTTCCACCCCGCGGTGTGGGCAGCATCCAGCAAAGCAGAGGAGCGGGCGGGGTCTCCTTGGAGTTCATCCTGGAGACAAGCCCTGAGCAAAGTCTGGCCTCAGCTGCCGGAGGGACCACCGTGAGCCCTGTGTGAGATCCCAGATGCTTCAACTCGCTGGCCCCTCTCTCAGCCCATCTGACATGCTGGGGTTCTGCAGAGGGGGCTTTGCCAGGGAAAGTAACAGCCAAGACCACAAAAGCACATGGTTTAGAGCTCGGCTGCGGACAGAATCTGGCCCTACACAACTGTTGGGCATCTTGGGGCCCCTGGCCACAGCCCTAGTCCTGAAGACCCTTTGGGCCCCAACCGGTCCCCTTCTTGATCCCCTCCTTGAGCCCCTCCTTGAGCCCCTTCCTGACCCCCTCCCTGATTTCCTTTAGGAAATCAATCCTAAAGGAAATCAGTCCTGTATATTCATTGGAAGGACTGATACTGAGGCTGAAGCTCCAATACTTAGGCCACCTGATGTGAAGAACTGACTCATTGGAAAAGGCCCTGATGCTGGGAAGGATTGAAGGCAGGAGAAGCGGATGACAGAGGATGAGATGGGTGGATGGCATCACTGACTCGGTGGACATGAGTTTGAGCAAGTTCCGGGAGTTGGTGATGGACAGGGAGGCCTGGCGTGCTGCAGTCCCTCGAGTCGCAGCATCGGACGCGACTGAGTGACTGAACTGACAACTCCCTCCCTGGTCCCCTCACTGAGCTCAGAGATGCTGCATGGACAGACAGACGTCACACATGGGTGTGGCTGCTGCTTCTGACCACACGCTTTCCCCTTCACAGCAGGAATTCTCGAAAGCAAGTGCTCTGCAAAGGAGCCTCCCTTTCATTGTTTCGGACAGACTACCTGGGATCAGACCCTGGCCCCACCATCCAGTAGCTGGCTGACCTTGGACAGGTTGCGTAGCCTCTGTGCCTCCATCTCCTCTGCAGAATGGCGTGGAGATGGCACTTCAGTGTCAAGGGCTCAGAGGAGCCAGGCTGTAAGGAGTGTGTCTGCCTCATTCCAGGCGTGTTGTTACCATCGCTTATGTTCTGTGGGTGACCTCTCACCATGAAGCTACATTTTCTGGGGTCCCCAAGAATGTCCACATCTCTAACTCCAGTCCTGATGCCACTTCACCTCTCCCCAGCACTTAACACCTGACCATGACCTTTCCCCCAAAATGGCCTTTTCCTCTTATCAAAGGCGCAAAGATAGCCGTGGGGCCCAGGCAGCATCTGTCTGGTGCCATCTGCCACAGCCAGGCTGCGGGGGGGCCCCTGGGGCCTCTGCTGTGTGGGTGCCAAGGTCAGCCTGTCTCCTGAGGTGGACCCTCCCTCAGCGGACTCTGTGCCCCAATAAACTCTCAGCACCTGCTGATAACAGGTGACCTGCTGAAAAGTCTTTGATAACAGGAACCAAGGTTTCCGGGAATCTTTGCCACGACGTCAGGTGTGGAAGGAGGAGTATAAGGTGGAGAAGAGGGGGAGGAGAAGGGGACGACAGAGGATGAGATGGTTGGATGGCATCACCAGCTTGATGGACATAAGTTTGAGCAAGCCCCGGGAGTCGGTGAGGGACAGGGAGGCCTGGCGTGCTGCAGTCCACAGGGTCTCATAGTTGGACACGACTGAGTGACTGAACTGAACTGAAATGTGGAATCAGGGGTACGAGGAGAGGAGGCTGGGAGCAGAGGGAGGGGCCGAGCTGGAGGGCCGGAGGAGTGAGGAAAGGAGAGAAGGCCAGGAACTGGGGGAACTGGCGAGGAAGAGACGTGGAGGGAGGGGCAGGGAGCCGGGCCCCCAGTCCTCTGGGCCTGTCACCTGCAGGCTGCTGGCGGGGCCGCTGCGGAAGCTGTGACACTTAAGTCTCTAGCAAAGATTTCAGACTGCATTGTCAGTGGCCTCTGTCTCTCGCTCAGGATTTCACTGTCTAAAAATACTGTGAGAACCTTTGGCTGCTGCTGCTGAGGTCTCCCTGGGGCCTTGGTGACCGTGCCCTCAACAGCACCCACTCCTCCTCTGGGCCCCCCGCCGGCCCTGCTGTCTCTGAGACGCTGGCTCTCGAGCACCTTGCGTGCATCTCCCCACTGCTGATCCCACTGCACATCCTGACCATAGAGAAAGAATCACCGAAGGCTCCGTAGCTACTTTTCTGAGGAGAGGGCAGGTCGGGGACAAAGCTGGCCCGTGTGCTCACTGACCAGACAGCTTAGGGGGTGGAACAGTTCCTGGAGACACAGACTACCGACTTAGAAGAAATTTAAGAAACCTGAACACATCTATAACAAGTAAAGGGGTTGAATTAATCATCAAAGACGCTTCACAAAGAAAAGCCCAGGCCCAGATGGCATCACTGGTGATTCCACCGAACATGTAAAGAAGAATTACTATCAGTCCTTCACAAACTCTTGCAAAAAATTTAAGTAGAGGGAGTTCTCAATTCATTCTCTGAGGCCATATGATCCTAATACCCAAAACCGGCAAAGATATCACAAGGAAACTAAACACCAACATCCCTGATAAATATAGACACAAAAAGTCCTCAACAAACTACTGTTCGCAAACAGAACTGTTAACACAGAAGAATTATAACACTCGACTGACTGGGACTTATTTCCAAAAATCCATTAGTGTAGCAGGAGAGTCCTCCCTGCCCCACTGGAAGGAGCTGGCCCTGGGGCTCTCACGCCCCTTTTCCTTAAGAAGGTTCCCCTGCAGTAACTTGGCTCCTTTCATGCTCTTGGCCACTGGGAGTTTTGGAGGCAGATGTCTTCTCTCTCAGCCTTCAGATGTTCTGGTGGCTACAAGTCTGAGATGAAGATGTCAGCAGAGCTGGTTTCTCTCTGACAGGGACTTGACGTGGCCTTCCCTCCTGGCATCCAATATGGATTTTAACAGAGCCCAGCTCATTTGGGGAAAAGGAAAATACTCAACTCCAGCTCTCTTTAGCCTTCCTATCTCACTCAAAGAGAAATTTGAAAGAAGCCAGAGAGAAAAATACCTTTACCTTACCAACAGGGGAGCAAGGATAAACATTACAAAAGACATCTATTCAGAAGCTGCACCACAAGAGCTGGAATGAAATGTTTAAACTGCTGGAAAAAAATTCACCAACCTAGAATTCTTTATCCAGTAAGATTATACTTCAAATGTGAAGGAGAAACAAAGATTTTCTCGTATAAACAAAAACTGAAGGAATTTCTCACCATTGGAGTACTTTTGCAAGAAATGTTGAGAAGTTCTTCCAAGCGAGGGAAAATGAAACAGGTCAAAATTCGTTGTATCACAGAGAAAGGAAAGGAATTTCAGAAAAACATCTGCTCCATGGACCATGTGTGGATCACAACAAACTGTGGAAAATTCTTAAAGAGACGGGAATACCTGATCACCTTACCTGTCTCCTGAGAAACCTGTGTGCCAGTCAAGAAGCAACAGTTAGAACCGGACGTGGAACAAGGGGTTGGTTCAAAATTGGGAAAGGGGTACGAGGTTGGGTATTGTCACCCTGCTTATTTAACTCACACACAGAGCACATCACGAGGAACGCCAGGCTGGGTGAGTTATAAGCTGGAATCAAGTTTCCTGGGAGAAATGCCAATATGTGGATGACACCACTCTAATGGCAGAAAGTGAAGAGGAACTGAAGAACCTCTTGATGAGGGTGAAGGAGGAGGGTAAAACAGCTGGCTTATAACTAAATATAAAAAAACTACGATCGTGGCACCCGCATCATCACTTCATGACAAACAGAAGGGGAAGATGTGGGAGCAGTGACAGATTTCCTCTTCTTGGCTCTAAACTCACTGTGGACGGTGACTGCAGCCATGAAATCAGTAGAAAGCTATGACAAACCTAGAGTGTGTGTTAAAAAGCAAAGACGTCACTTGGCTGACAAAAGTCTGTATAGTCAAAGCTACGGGCTTTCCAGTAGTCATGTACGGTTGTGAGAGTTGGACCCTAAAGAAGGCAGAGCCCCAAAGAATTGATGCTTTTGAACTGTGGTGCTAGAGAAGACTCTTGAGAGTCCCTTGGGCAGCAAGGAGATCCAACTAGTCAATCCTAAAGGAAATCAGTCCTGAATATTCCTTGGAAGGACTGATGCTGAGGCTGACGCTCTACCTGAAGCTTTGTAACGAGGCGCAGCCAGTGTGGCAACCAGCGTGGTGGCTCCTCACGGTGCTCCACGTGGTGCCACATGTGACCCAGTGGGCAATGCTGGGCTGTTTGTCTGCTTAGAGAGTGCAGACACAGCACCCACAGGAAATCTCTACACGGATGTGCACAGTAGCTTGTAATAGCCCCAAGTGCAGACAACCCAGAAGTCAGTAGACGAATGGGAAGACACCCCGTCATGGTTCAACACATGACAGAGATTAGTCAGACAAAAAGAAATGCAGCGCCCATCCATGTTACAGTATGGGTGAGCCCTGAAGACCTGCTCGAACCCACAAGGACAAATATTGCTCACTTCCATTCATGTGAAATGTCCAGAAAAGGCAAATCCATAGAGATATAAAGTGGATTAGAGGTTGCTGGGGGCTGGAACGGGGAGGAATGTAGGGAACTGCTAACAGTAGGGGGCCTTTTTGGAACAACGGAATATTCTAGAATTGACTGTGGTGATGGCTGAAAAACTCGTATGTGCTAAGAAGCACTGAATCACACACATTATATGGGTGAATTTTATAGCTTGTGAATTATATCTCACTAAAGATGCTTCCGAAACATTAATCCCAGTTTTCAGCTTGGAGGCGAGGTCTTGTAAGCAGGGGCCAGGCCAGCTGGCCCTCATGGACCCTGGTGGTGGCTTAAACAAGGCAGAGATAGCCTGGGTCTGAGCAACAGCAGGGCCTGCAGGCTGGGGGCTCAGGGGCCTGCTCCCCGTGTAGGGGCCGCTCCCCTTCCCATGTCAGCCTGGGGACCAGGTCGAAGCCAGGGCTGGAGGTGTGCCCCGCCCTTCAAGGGCCCAGCCAGGACGCTCAGTGTCACCCCGCCCACCCTCTGGGCCAGTCCCAGCTGGAGGAAGCATGGGTCGCACTTCCAGCCCAAGTCCCTCACCAAAGGCTGTTCTCCCAAGACCTGTGGTCTGACCCCAGCAGGGCCCTGGCCTTGAGAGTCTTCCAGGGACCAGCGTGGCTCAGGTCTAGCGAATCTGCGTCAAAACCCAGCAGCTGGCGGCGCTGGTGCTGCCGCTCCTGGCTCGGGAGAGGACGGCTTCAGGTCGCGGGCAGCAGGCAGTTGGGTTTAGGTTGGAAGGCCCTACAGATCCCGGCCGGACCCTCCTGAAGCTGGGTAGCCTCGCGGCTCAGGCTCACAGCCACGTCCAGAAACCATCAGGGTGGTGCTGGGGGCCTCCAAACACAGCGTCCCTCTGGGCTTCAGCTCCTC
Organism: Antilocapra americana; assembly: GCA_007570785.1. Taxonomy (NCBI): domain Eukaryota; kingdom Metazoa; phylum Chordata; class Mammalia; order Artiodactyla; family Antilocapridae; genus Antilocapra; species Antilocapra americana. The sequence continues at coordinate 90,466 of ML664187.1, read as the reverse complement.
TGAGGGCCCCGTCACAGCAGGATTTTCCTTGAGGAGACCCTCGGCGCCGCTCCCTCTGCCTGCAGTCCCGTGCCTAGGGCGGGGCCTGACAGTTCTGTCTCCCTCTCTCTCTGTCTCCCCTACCCGCTGTCCGCACCCATCACTCCCTCTCTCCTCCTGTCCCCTGTGGTCCCCCAGCACTGCAACACCCATGTCCCTCCAGGGGTCACAGACGGACCAGAGGTGGCAGGCCCTGCCAGCTGCGGACCCAAGACCCATGCTGCCCTTCTCTTGCAACCTCGTGATCAGTTCGGTGTCGCCCTATAGAGTCTAATTGCCCAAGACAACCATGGCACAGCGTCTTGGCCAACGAGAGGGAAGAGGAAGCTGCCTGGTGAGTGACAGGGAGCCCAGTGCCGCTGGTGGGGAGAGCAGACCGGCTGGCACAGCCTTTGGTCTTGCCCTCTCCCTGCCCCGTGTCCTGTGTGGCCATGGGCACAGGGCCTGGAGGTCAGGAGTGCTGCTCTTGCGAGGAGGGAAACAGCTCTCTGAGGGCAGAGGACCAGGAGGAGAGAAGGAGCCTGACGGTGGACGCCCAGCTCCTAGCCTGCACCCTGAGCCCTTGCTGGGCGGGAACCCCTCCCCTTGGGTCTCTGTCCCACACGGCCCCGGCAGCGTCCCTGATGCTCAGAGACCCATCTCTGAGGCAATTCCTGCTCAGACTCCTTTCTGACGCCTGTGTCCCCAGCAAGGCCCTCCACTGCCTTGTCTCAGACCCAGCCCCTGGCACCCTAGCCCCTGGCACCCTGGTTCAGTGCCTGGGAACGCCCCTTCTTCTCTCCCAGAGTGGATGGGAGGCTCCTTCCCCCAGGATCCTGCTGGCCAAATACTTCATCCTTGGGAACCTCAGCTATGCAGAGGGCTGGCAGAGAAGCCAAGGAGAGGGGCTTACAGAGGTCTTTAAAATAAGTATTATTCACCCTTCAGAAGGAAGCGTGGAAGGACCTTGAGGACGTGATGCTCAGTGGAAAAGCTAGTCACCAAACGCCATGGCCTGTCTGAGCCCACACACACGAGGACCCTGGAGGGGCCAGAGTCACTGACACAGGAAGTAGGCGGAGCGGCAGGGGCGGCAGGAGGGCAGCGGAGTGTTTCCAGGACAGAGTGTCCCTTCGGGAGGATGAGCCAGTCCTGGAGGTGGGCGGTGCTGGGGGCTGTGCCACGGTGGGGCTCTGCTGAGTGCCCCTGAGCTGCGCTCCTAGACAGAGCCGAGACAGGGAACTCTACGTGTGCTTCACCACAACTGAGAAGACAGTCTCGTGTCAATAATCTGATTACTGATTAGCTCAGTGCTCTCCCCAGGTTGGGAACCAGGCCTCTGTTTAGGCAGAAGGGCTGCTGGCAGGACCTTGGGACTGGCAGTGCACCCGGGGAGAACTGGGGCCAGAAAGTCTGATCAGGCTTGGGGGGCTGCTGAGTGCCCTCCCCATGACCTCCTCCCTCTCAGAACTGGGCTTGTAAGACACTGTGGTCCCCAGGTTGTCTTGCTGCAGCTGTGGGGGCCTCCCACCATCATGGAGTCCGAATCTTTGGCCAAAGCCCCACTTGCAAGAAGGGAAGGGCAGCCCCTTCCCTAGCAGACCCACAGGTTCATGCTGGTCTCTGCTTGGGGGGGGCGTGTGTTTTGCTCCCCAGCCCCTCCATAAGTGGGGCTTGGTGGAGGGTCATGGATGAGGTTCTTCTTCAGAAGGTGGTCTGGATTCATCAGGTGGATGAGGGGCACCATCTGGATTCTTGGGAGGCTCAGGGAGGACCGGATGGCTAGCAAGTGCCTTGAGCCACTGGGCACAAAGATAGGACTGCACTGCTCACCAAGCTCTTCTTTGGGAGGGGGTAGCTGAGGGTCCCTGTCGTCTCGCAGGGCTGGGGGCTCTCCTGGCTGTGGAGGCCTCGGAGGGACTGGAACAGGGACGCACCGGGGCCTTGCTGCTGCAGCGGGGAGCCCCTCACAGGACCCAGCCCCTCCCGCAGATCAGTGAGGGGCCTTTGTCTCTGAGGCCCCGTCCCTGCCCGTGGCTCAGCTCCGTGGGCGCCTCCTCTCCCTGGGCGAGACCCACAGCACAGCTCTCCTGGCGCAGAGTGGGCGCCGCACAGCACTCCCTCCCTCCACCTTCTGCTCAGACGTGCCTCCCCAGGGGCCTCCAACCACCTGCCCCAGCAGCCTCCCTCCACTCTCCTCCTCCCATCCTTGACCAGGTGTCCACAGGGCCGGTGGGGGGGTGGGGGGGCCCTGTGCACAGCCTGATTCCTAGTTCTGCAACTCACTGGCCACGATGTGACCCTAGAAATGCTCTTGACATTCCTGGGGTCAATTTCCTTCATCAGCTTCATCTGAACTTCTTGGGATTGTGAGCTTAAAGGGAGGAAATACAAGTAAAAATAGTTTAAAGCCCTTAGCTCACATCACATATAGTAACTAACTCAAAATGGACCAAACAGCTAAATTTAAGAGCTAAAACTATAGAACTCTTGGAAAAGCATAGGAGAAAATCTTCATGATCTTGAATTTGGCAATGAATTCTTAGATAATGACAGCAAAAGCATGAGCAATAAAAAATTTTTTTTACTTCATCAAAATTAAAAACTTTTGTGCACCAAAGGACACTATCAAGAGAGTGAAAATACACCCACAGAATAGGAGAAAATATTTGCAAATCATATATCTGATAAGAGATTAATACCTAGGATATATAAAGAGTTCCTATTGTTCTTTAAATTAAAAAAAACAAAAAGTCCAATTAAAAAATGGGCAAGGATTTGAATAAACATTTCTCCAAAGAAGGTGTACTAATGATCAATAATCACATGAAAAGATGCCCCAAATCATTAGTCATTGGAAAAATGCAATTGAAAACCACAATTAGATATTACTCCACATCTACTAGGATGACTTCTAGTTTAAAAAAAAAAGAAGAAAATGGATAAAACCCCAAGTGTTGAGGATGTGGACAGATTTGAATCCTTGTACGTTGCTGGTGGGAATTTAAAATAGAGCAGCAGCTGTGGGAGATGGTCTGGTTGTTTCTCCAAAACAAGGACTTGGATGGACGCTTGTTCACAAATGTTCTTAACAGCATTATTCACAATTGCCAAAACCAAGTGTCCATCAATAGACGAATAGATGCGGCGTGATGTGTGAGACAGTGGAACACCATTCAGCCACACACCCGCTACGCCGAGGCTAGACCTTGAAGACGTGCCCAGTGCGATGAGCCAGACATAAAAGGACGGATGCTGTGCATCCCACTTACATGAAATAAACAGAACAGGCAAATTCGCAGACACAGAAAGAGACTGGAGAAGTCACAGGGACGGGTGATGGGCGGGTCTGGAGCAGCGTCGAGAGTGTGATTAATGCCACTGAGTCTTACAATTTGCAATGGTCAGCTCTGTCCTGAGAAACGCAGGCTTGAAACCCTGCAAGAGGCAAAAGCTACTGTTTCAGCTGAGCCTGAAGGTGAGAAGAGACCACGTCCCAGATGAAGCAGCAGGGCGGGAGGAATGTTCTCACTCACCGTAGGGCCAACTTTTTGTTCTATTCAGTCCTCTGATTGGGCGAGGCCCACCCACATTTTGGAGGGCAAACTGCTTTACCTAGTCCCCCACTTTGAATGCTAATCCTCCCCAGAAACACCCTTGCAGACACACCCAGGACAATGTTGGACCAAACACTGGGCATCATGGCCCAGCTGGGCTGAAACGTGAAACTAACCTGGAGCCAAAGTAGCTGTGAGTACGCCCTGTCGCTCACAGCGTTTGTCTGTGAGCACGTCCTGTGTGAGAGGGAGCAGCTGAGCTGCAGAGGAAGGGTGTGCCAAGTGGTGGTGGGGGCAGAAATCAGGCAGCAGGCCTCTCACAGAATCTCTGCCTGTGAGCTGCAGTTTCAGTACATTTTGCCAACCCTAAAGAATATGTAGGTGTAGGTAAAGGGAGTGGGAGTGAGTTTTGCAACCTGGGTGAGATTTTTAACCTCTCTGGAAGTGGTCATTTAGTTTTCAGTGGGTATGGAGCATAAAGCTTTCATATGACATGAAAATAGTTCTCCAACTTGATTGTGCATCAGAAAGCCTTGAGTGGGGGACGTCTTATAACAGATGACTGGGAACATCCAGAGCTCCTGATAGTTCTAACAAGGTCCCAGGTGATGCTGATGCTGCTGGTCTAGAGAGCATACTTTGAGAAGCTATATTCTATGTGTTGAAAACAGATTTCCAATGCAATAAAAATAAGATGCAAATGTTAGCATCCGTGTGCGTTTTGCCTGGGTCCCTGATGTCTAGAGTGTCTGCTGCAGAGGAGGGCCGTGCCCACGGCCAGTGCCTCTCTTCCTCAAGAGCTTCTGTGGTTCCGAGTGTGGGCACAGGGTGGCGCCATGTGCCCACGGAGTCGGCCCCAGACCTTCCGGGCAGCCTTTGTGAAGGAGGGTGTGACAGTGGCTGATCTCCAGGCCCTGGGGGGCAGGAAGGACAGGTCTAGGGCCCAGATCCAGCTCAGACCTGGGTGGGCAGACCTGTGCTGATGGTGAGAAGGGGTACGTCTGTCCACAGAGCCCTGAGAGGCTTTCCTGACGCCACCCCTGTCCAGGGCAGGCCAGACGGGCTGTGCTCCCTCTCTATGGCTCGGTTTGTCCAGCTGTTGCAGGGGGTCCTTGTCCCCACCCTGCACCCCTCAGGGCCTTTTACTTCCTTGTTCAGTGTTACCCCCGCTTGGCCACCACTGCTTTCTCCACAGGGCACGTTGTTTTCTTCCCAGAAAAGGCAGACTCCAGTGGAGAAAAGGAGTCCAGGACTTCGGGCTGCACTGTGTGGGGGGTGGGGGTCACCTGACCTCCGCCGATGGAGAGAGAGACTGTGCCGGGCTCCCCACCTCCAGCAGTCTCAGTGTGGGTGGGGGAGCAAGGATTGGCCCAGAGTTTGGTTTGAGTGACTGGTTCTGGGGGCTGAAACCCCAGTTCAGGTGCAGCCTGAAGCTGAGCCCCAGAAGCTGCGTGAACAGACAGCGAGGAGGGCAGGTTTATGCTTGAAAAGGTTGGGAAGGTCAAAAGGGCTGGGGAAGGTGGACAGGCAGGCCGGAGCGTCCATCCAGGCAAGAGCACAGGCTTGGAATTCCCCTGGAGGGTGGCCTCCAGTTCCCCTGTCCTGCTCCTCAGTTGGGCTCCACCCACTCGCGCTGGGCTGGCCAGGGTCTTCCGAGGCTGGGGCTGATGCCCCAGAGCACAACGGGCACTCTACTGCCCCCCACCTCTCACCTACACCTCTAGCCCTCTATAGCCAGGATGGGTGGAGAAGGAGGCCTCCCTCAGATCCAGGCCTGCATGATGCGGGCAGGAGGTCTTATCTGTGAAAGAAGAAACACCACAGGTGGGGTGACTGAGCCTCTGATCCACAGCTTTATCCCCAACTGGACCCCAAAGCTATAATTAAAGGTTCAGGCGGAAGGGATTATTCTAGAGGAGGGGCAGCGCCCCCACAGCCTGAGGCTGGAGATAATGTTCAGGACACACTTCCTCCTCTGGCCTCCCAGGACCTGGCTCCTTCCTGGGAAATCAGGTTTCAGGAGGACGGTCAGACTGGAGCCCGGGAAGGCAGGGCTGGGGGCCCAGGAGCGAGTCCCTCGCTTAGAACAGGTGTGGCCTCCAGGGGAGAACAAGGTGAACTGATGCTCCTTGTGGGATGCAGCCACAGCGTCAGCCCCCATCCAGCTGTGATCGTTCGTGAGGATGGCGACCAATGCGAAGTCTGGGCTTAGGACCAGCGTGATGAGGCAGCCTGCTGCTGCTTGGCCCCTGGGCTCACACCCACGCTGACCTGGTCTGGAGACAGCTGAGGGACACACTCTGGGCTGTGGCCTTGACCGCTGTCACTAAGAACCTTTCAGTTGCTCTGCTGGTGGGTTGCGGCCCCGCAGTTTCTATCGTCTCTGACCCTGCGCTCCTCCAGCCAACCAACCTTCAGCGGCGCAGAACTGAGGCTCTGCCCAGCCTCCTAGCTGCCCATCCCTTCCTTTCCCACCCTCCATCCATCTAACATTGACTGAAAACCTGCTCTAGGCCCCAAAGTCTCCATGGTGAACGCACCAGTCCCTGCCCTTGGGGGCCTGACCACCAGCTGCAAGATATGTCTGAGTCTCCTCAGGTCATTTGCTCGGGGCCTGCATGACCTGAAGGGAAAGGCCCCCAGCCTAAGGCACCAGCGTGGGTCAGGGTGCGGCACGTCCAGGACAAGACAGGAGGCCAGCGCTGGGTGCAGGGGGAGCAGGGGAGCGCCAGGTGGCAGCGGTCAGACCACTCAGGCCTTGGGGCCCAGCTGGAGGGTTCTGGGCAGAGCCGTGCAGACACCTGAGTGTTCTGGAAGGCTCGTCCTGGCTGCTTTGGGGAGCACCTCTGGAGGCTGGATGGGGAGGGCAGGCGTGGGTTCAGCGGGTTCAGTGCTCAGAGCCCCAGGACAGAACAGATGACACCTCTGGCCTCTGGCAGAAGGGGGTCTGAGGGCACAGGCTAACTGGGCCCCGCAGATGGCTCTCTGCTCTCCAGAGGACGGGTCAGGCAGTGGTCTCCTCCGGCCACTTCCATTCTCTCAGGGAGGTTAGCACAGGCTTTTCACTGCAGGGGGTGAGGGCTGGTTGCACAGAGGAATGTGGAAGACCCTCAGCGTGAAAACACACTCACTAACCAGCATTTGGTGTGGGAGGGAGTGAACAGCTCATCACCTGCAGAAGTGAGAGAGGGGCTCCGAGCTCACACGCCGTGACCGGCAACGCTGCAGCGAGCTCCCGGGGGCCAGCAGGTGGTGCCCGCCCAGCGCGTTCAGCCCTGGGTGCCTGTCCCTGCACGTGGGCCTGGAGGCAGACCCTCCACCAGTCTTGTCTGCTGAACTTCCCCCTGCTCCTCTGCGGCCCAGCCCCCGAGGAACAGCGGCCTCTGGGCTAGCCCCGGGCTGTGCCCAGGGTAGAGCAGGGGTGCCCAGAGTAGAGCAGGGCTGCCCAGTACGTTCAGGCAGAGAAGGAATTCCAGCGTCAGAGAACTTCATGGTAGCTCCGCAGCGCACTGCCTGCTGACTTCCCAGGTATTTGGGGTCAACTCTTAAATCATGCCACTTTCCTCTCTTCCCTTCTCAAACCAACCTCTCTGGTCCTGCTCTTTTGTTGAGCTCCTTCCCCACAAAGAAGTGAACGTCCTTTCCAGAGAGGGCCAGTCCTCCCTCAGTGCAAGCAGCCTGAAGCCCCCTCGGGCGCCACAGCAGGGGTTGGGCCTGGGGTTGCTGGTCTGAGGCCCTTTCTCTCCCAGTTCCAAGCAGGCTTCCCTCTGCCAAGCCCTGTGACAGGAGGGGACAGCTGCAGCTGCCTCCTTGAGCTATAAAAAGCTCTAGCAACCAAGTGAGCAGAGGGCATACCGCGTGCACACCTGGAACTTCGCTAGACTAAGGAGCTCAGCCCTACAACTATGCTGAGGTTGGCCCCCACCATCAGGCTGCTGCAAGCCCCGTTGGGGGGCTGGGTGATCCCTAAGGCACACATCACTGCCAAGCCAGCCAAAACACCCACTTCTCCAAAGGTAGGCCCCACCAAGGCAGTGGGGAGTGGGGGTGAGGGGTGGGGGCCCCTACCCCTAGCAAGGCAAGTGGGTGGTCAGGATGAGGTGGGTTTGGGGCAGGATGCAGAGGGGAGGGGCTTCCTTCAGGCCTGCTTACAGAGGGGGTCCTGGTGCTCGGTCACAGACTCTCAGCTGGAACAGTGTTCCAAGTTCCCAAACGGGGTCCCTGCAGCCATCGCCGGCAGGCCAGGGCCCCATAGCTGCAGTCAGCCGGTGGGCGGGGGCCCTCTGCTCTCAGGCCCCACTTGCAAACAAGAGCGCTGACGGCTGAGGTCGGGGGGTGCCCAGTGCATCTCGCCTCACCACCAGTTAAGAGTGGGCTGCTTTGAGGGTCTGTGAAAGCCCAGGTGACACCTGTGACCCTGGGGCTCCAGGACAGTCAACAGCTATCTCTATTTTAAGCATAAATAAGCCAAGGTCTAGAAGGTCACTGCCCAAGGTCATAGGGCTAGATCTGAACCAAGCCTTCAGTCCCTACTCTAGGCCAACATTGCTTAAATCTCTGGGAGTGAAAAGTCAAAAAGGATCGGTCTCCAGCCTGGTGTCCTGATTCACTCTGGGGAGGGGTGGGGCGACTGGTCTGGGCTGTTTCAGGAACAGTGAAGGTGCAATAAAGCTGGTGCTCCGGAGCTGGGCTCCAAGACGGCAGCCACTGAGAACACCCGTGCCAGGTGGCGTGGCCTCTACATACGTGTGCGTGCGTACACACACACACACGTGTTGGGAACCCCACCCAGGCTTCTGAACAGGACCACCACTCAGAGAAGGGACACACAGAGACACACACACACACACACACAGAGACACACACACACACACACACACGTTGGGCCCCACCCAGGCTTCTGAACAGGACCACCACTCAGAGAAAGGGCCCTGGACTTGTTCCACCCGACACCACCCCTGAAATGCACAGGTCCGCAGGTAACCAGAGGGAGGGCGCACCTGCACGGTGGGAAGTTCAAGGTCAAGGAAGAGGCCAGGCTCTCAGGCAGAGGGTGGGGCTGTGATAAAAGGCCCCACCCAGAGAACAGAGTCCAGCAGGCTGGCTCCCCTTACAGAGGCACCTTGCAGATAAGGCTATCTGGGCGGATGGACCGCTGGGCCATCCAGCGGGAGCCAACTGGGCGGGGCCGCATATCCAGCTCTCCACCCTGCTCTGGTTAAGCCCCAGGGACAGAGGCCTCCGGCCTGGTCCCAGTGGGCTCCTGTGCGTTTTCTCGACCCAGGAGCAGGCCATCGGGCTCTCTGTGACGTTCCTCAGCTTCCTGCTTCCTGCTGGCTGGGTCCTGTACCACCTGGAGAACTACAAGAAGAGCTCAGCAGCATGAAGGCTCTGCGGTTGCCACTCCAGGCACAGACAGGGAGATCAGATTAAAGGCCCTCCTCTTTCCTCATGTCTCTGGTGATTCTCCGTCTGTGCATCGTGCATCTCCCCCATTCCTCCTGGACGCCCAGGACTGGGCTGGCTGTTGCAAAATTGGTTCCTGTCAGCAGTGGGTACTCGGGCCACAGAAGCTGCTGGCTCAGTGGTGATGGGTGGACACATTAGAAGGAAGCAGACACCACGTCTCCCCGAGCCACAATACAGGCAGGACCCGCCTTGGCCGCTGTGCCCACCACCCTCTGCTCTGGCTCTGCCCCGTGGCCAGTGTGGTCAGGGGTGCCTTCTCCTCAGAGTAGACAGTGAGGAGAACCAAGGCCAAATTTCCACCAGGTTCCATCTCCTGCTTTTTAACCACTTCAGGCATAGGCTTAACCTGGGAGCTAAGTCTAAGGAAACAGAACCACAAGAAGGACAGAACAAGGCATTTATTACAGAAATATCCTTAGGCTGCATTGGGGAAGCCATTCACACATGTGGGTGCAGCGGGGCCGACGCTGGAATGGGTGCCCTCCACACGAGGGGTCTTCTTCCCCATTCCTGGGGGTATCCACACATTCCTGCTGCCTCACCTGAGCCCCAGTGACCCCGCTCCGCTGCAGGCTACAGCGGCATCCACAAAGGGGGCTTCTGGCTGTGGCCGCCCCCCTCACCAGTGACAGTCCTCTGTGACAACCTGCACAAAAAGAGCAGTCCCTGCCCCAAACTGAAGCCCCTACCACCCCGGATTAAACGCAGGTCTTCTCAGCTGCCTGGATCATCTGCCGCGAAACGCCTCTCCACAGACAGACGGGCCCGGGCAGGGAGACTAGGTGAGGATGTCGTGGGCCTGGTGCTCCACCAGCATCTCCATGCTCCGCACGTCGGCGCACCACGACTCCAGGCGGTCCTTCATCCCTGTGATCTGCGTGCGAGCCGGGACACATGTGTGTGTGTTACGGTGCTTGGGAGTCACGGCAGCTGGTGGGGCAGCCCTAGATTTCCAGCTAATTCTTTAGGGTGGCATTATTAAATAGGACATCAGAGCTGGAGGAACTGGGTGCGTGAGGTGGGATTGCCCCAGTCTTACCAGAAGGACATTAAGAAAAACTTGCATGAAAGAAAACAGGCAAGAATGGAGGAAATCCAGAGGATTAAATTTCCAGAAACCATAAATCAGACAGACTTTAGCTCAAATCACAGACCCAGAAGAGTATTTAATCAGAGTACCAATTTTAAGATTAGAAGCCACCATTAAGCACAGCCAGCGCTGCTATCACGATAAGCTTTAAATGCAGGGTTCAAACCTCAAGCCTGCATTAAATTAGGTTCTTTGAAAGGCCCTTAGTCCATACAGCAGTAATTCATTCCCTGAAATCTCTTGTCTAACAATGCTTTCTTCCTAAATGGCTTCCATCCAAATGAAACTCAGACAGCCAGATACAACCCCAAACACCCAGAAAAGTGAGTTCTGTATCCCCAGCCCCTCACCTGCTGCAAGTCCAGCACGCGGGGCTGCACCCAGGTCATGTGGACCCGCTCATCCACCTCGTCGATGCTGCCTTTCACCAGCCCCGCCGAGAGGGCCTTCATCACCAGCAACTCCACCTGTGCACAGAGGGGGCTTGTGTGAGACGCTCTGGCGCCAACACACACATCCCTGGGGACCCCACCAGCTGGGAAACATGAGGGGAACAAGGTTCAGGGTCTGTGTGACCCGAGCCCCGGGGTGGTGCGTTCACACAGGAGTCCTGACTCCAGGAAGCAGCTCTGCAGCCACAACAGCCTGCGTCTAAGACCGCTTACCTCATTCATGGAGATTTTAGCACTTTTGGCAATCTCTTCAAAAGTGAGTTGTCTATGATTGGCAGGTCGTGTAAAAGTCATCTGAAAAATTTTTTTTTGTAAATCAGAGAACTGACTGATAAAGATATTTTTGTCAATACTTGCTCTGAAAACACAGACCTTATCAGTACCCTACATACTAAAATTTTCTTAATATCAGTCACATTATCTTATCTTACTCAGACTAAGCTTTCCATTCCTAGACAAGAAGGTGAAATAGGTTATGGTCATTTTCTAGAACAGTCATCACTCATTTCCTGAATGAGAGCTTGAGGCCACCATGTGCCAGGGCTGTATGTGCAGCTGGCGACACTGCGATGAACCAGAAGAACAAAGTGCCTCTGGTCAGGAAGCTCACGCTCCAGGGCAGGACAGAGGAGCAGGCAGGTGAGGAAAGGCAAGTGACAGTTCTTTAAGCACAGATGGACGGGCAATCCCTCCCTGAGGAGGGCTCACCTAAGCTAAGGCTCAAATACAAACTAAAAAAGCAGGTGGTGGCTAAGGGAGAGCACAGGTGGCTGGGGGCAGGGGGAAGGGGGGCCCCCACGGCCTAAGCTGCACCCCAGGGCCTTCAGAGGTCGCAGGGCCCCACGGCTCCCGGCAGGGTCTCAGACCTCCAAGGAGGTCCTGGGTCTTGCTTACCTCCATAAGGCACAATAACTGAATTTTCCTCAGAAGTTGGGCTTCGTTGGCTGCTAAATCAGGCTGTAAAGCAACACAATGTCAGTTACCTGATCTGGGGTTTGAAACTCTTTCTACGATAGTCAACAGACCAGAAAGACACTGGGCAGGTCCCAGCATTTTCCACTGCTAGATCACTGAGGCTCACTGTCAGCACCAAGGGACGTGCACTTCGTTGTTCTCAGGGAATCTCAAGAGCGCTCAGCTCAAGACCCAGGGTTTTCCAAGACAAAGAATTTACGAAGTGAGACGGGAGCCGCTGTCACGAGCAGGGCAGGACCACAAGGTGTATGCTGGTGTTCCGAGGACTCTTGGCACAGGGAAAGGCAGGAAGCGTTGGGGCTGGAGAGCGAAGGGACCCCAGGGCCTGGCATGTGGAAGGAAGGCGCTCCACAAAGCACGGCTGCGTGGTGGACGAGCCCCACAGGGCGCAGCCCATCCCACGGGACTGACCTGCTGGCCCCAGGCGGTCTTCAGGGTCTGGAACCGCTCTACGTTGCCACTGTTGAAGGCATAGAGGGTGTCAATCAGCCACTGCCGGTCAGTGTCCCTCAGCGACTCCAGCACAGGGTGCATGAGCTGTGAGGACAGAGATGGTCAGTGGACAAAAGCTGAGTCCCCCGGGCTCAGGAATCTGTGCCCCAGGCCCACCTACCAGCTCGCCAAAGTTGAAAACTCCCTCGCCAAGAAGTCCTGCCAGTCCCAGCGTGAAAGCTCTCTCCTGCTGCTCGGACACTGCGGCAACAACACACCTCTAGTCACACTCCAGGCACAGGAATCAGTTCTGTTTTGCTTTAGAAGTCGCCCATAAAAAATAAACTGTTTTCTGTAATGGTCGTATTACAGAGCGCCAACATCAGTCATCACGTCTCAGTGCTGGACTGACCCGGACTGCACCTGGAGCCGTACACGCAGCTCTGGTGCGAAGGCCCTCGCTGCTCACTCCCACCTAGCTGCACGCGGCCCTACTTGCGATTTCGGTGTCCGACTGCTGGGTGGGCGTGTTCCTCACCCCCTGCCTGCTGTGGCAAGCAGCGCCATCTCTCATCCAGCTTAGATCCACCACGTTCGGCCTCTTTGGACTAGAATTAACCTACATTTTGTCCCCTTATTCTCTTGACCATATTAGTTGCTTTTTCCAACATAGTTTTCTTGAGATGTCGCAATTACAACTGCACGAACACTTTTAGGAGTGGCTTCAACAGTACCCTGTGAGACTAACCTAAAACATGCTAAAATAGGGTAAAACTTCTGTAAACACATATTTTTTGCACTATCCCCAAGTCACCGGCCGCCTTTCTTCCACCCCCAAGCCCCCGGAGGTTTTTGTGGCACACTGCCCTGGGCGTAGCACTTCAGGTTCACGACCAGAGCCCCCGGCCCAGGGATGTCGTGGTGCCTGCAGGGGGTCCAGGCATTCACATCGTTCTACCTCTCACTCTGACCACAGGAAGGAGGAGTTCCAGAGCAGGAACAGTAGGGGCACTATGAGGCTCAGCCTCATTTTCAGTGAATTAAAAGCTGAAAACAAATACAATGCAAAAACTAAGGCTTAAACAACTCTCCCTACCACAAGGGCTTTCTTCTGGAAGTAAATGCATCTGGGTAACTTCTGAGATCAGGTGCCTCAGGCATGTCACAACTACTACCTAAGGTGAGCGAGCTCCACACGTGACAGAGACCTCTGTCATGTTACCTGGCAGATCCTTGATGTCAACACAGCCCAGAAACCGCAGAGCGTCTTTGTAGTAGGACGCGTGGTTTCCAATTGTTTGGTAGTATTTACTGGAGAGGTCATAGAAACGACTGTGAACGGATGTCACCCCAGGGAGGTTGTTGAGCATTTCTTCAACATCTTCAATAGTTTCCTATACACAGGAAGCAAGAATGCTTTCTAACTTACATGTTTTTCAAGCAACATATGACAAGGTGAAAAGCATAAGCCACAAAGACTGATAAATCTGACTACATTAAAATGGAAAACTTCGGTTCATCCTGTGTGGTCTCCTGCTGGATGTATATGCTCACAGGGGAGAACTCTGTTCACGGGTAGCTGTTCACGGGTAGCAGGCATCACATCAGCAACTTATTCTTAAGCGGCTTAAAAAAAAAAAAAAACCCACAAACCTACACACACAGAGACACACAGACAGAATGGCAGAGCAAAGAGGAGAAATGCTGACAACAGGAGCCTGAAGTGAGGGCAGAGGAGAGTTTTCTGCGCTGTTTTTGCAACTTTCCTGTAATTTATAACTATTTAAAAGTAAACAAAGAGGAAGATTAGGATTTTTTTCCCCTTCCAGTTTTAAACAATGATAAACCTGTATTGTGGCGATCTCACCTTTGTAACTTGCAGGTCACCGATATTTAGCTTTAGGGCTCCAATCGCAGTTTTGCACAGGATCACTGCCTCATCACTACTTTTCACCTAAAGACATCAGAAATGAGGGACCCTCAGAGATGCGGGCGGTGGAGTAACAAGGAAGGCACCTGTACACTGACCCGACTTGCATGAGTGCGGACACACTGGTCTCCAGAGTCGTGAACCGCGGGCACGGACACAAACCGTAACTCACATGCTTTAAAAGATCTGGCTCACACGTGTACCCCAATGTTCATCGCTGCTTTATTTACAATAGCCAGGACATGGAAGCAACCTAGATGCCCATCAACTGACGAATGGATAAGAAAGCTGTGGTACATATACACAATGGATTATTACTCAGCATTAAAAAAAAATTCATTTGAATCAGTTCTACTCAGATGGACGAAACTGGAGCCCATTATCCAGAGTGAAGTAAGCCAGAAGCAAAAACAACAATACAGTATATTAACGCATATATATGGAATTTAGAAAGACGGTAACGAGAACCCAGCATGCGAGACAGCAAAAGGAACGCAGATGTATAGAATAGACTCGTGGACTCTGTGGATGAGGGAAAGGGTGGGATGATATGGGAGAATGGCATTGAAACATGTTAATTATCATATGTCTAATCAATCGCCAGCCCAGGATTGATGCTCGGGGCTGGTGCAACGAGATTTCCTGGGGGGAGGGAGGAGGGAGGGGGGTTCTGGAGGGGGAGCATATGTAAACCCATGGTGATATCATGTCATTGTTTAGCAAAACTAATAAAAAAAAAAAAAAAGATCTGGCTCAAACTTCACGTTTACCTTCTCACGAGTCTTTTCCAGAAAAGTAAGAGCCACATTAGGATCTAGAAAAGAAAGACCAAAGTCAGAAGCATCGCCAACAGAGTATTCTGTTGTACCTATAAAGCATCCATATAGGTTAGGCTTAGACCATAAAATACAAAACTTAGAATTTTATATTGCCTATTGAAATCCAAACGTTCAATTAACTTATGCTTTGAGATCATTTTAATTACCATTAGGATCTGCTCCTTTATGAAACAAAGTGAGACTCACCAGTCATCTGTCTAACTACATGTAGGATGATTTCTACCAGGGACAAAGGATTCACCCTGAAATAAAAACCCAGTCTTTGAATGTCAACAAATCAATGTATTCATTTTCAAGAACAAAACAAACGAAAGAATTTTACCTGTGTTCAAATTCACTGATGAAGTTTTCATAAAGCTGTGGAACCAAAACATGGAGAGTAATTATAAGACGTCTTTCATTCTGCAAAATCAAGACTTCAGACTCTAGCATGACACCCATCAGACAGCAGGCACTGCGTGTGCGCTGAGTAACAGAAGACCCAGACTTGGGCTTATTAAGCTCACAAGAACAATCACCACTAGGGTCTTCCCTGGTGGTGGAGGCGTTAAGAATCCGCCTTGCAATGCAGGGGTTACGGGCCAACCTCTGGTTGGGGAACTAAGATCCCACACGGAGCAGGGCAACTAAGCCCACGTGCTGCGACAACTGAGCTTGTGCCACAGCTAGAGTCTGCGCTCCTCAACGAAGACTCTTCACGACTCTAGAGATCCTGAGTGCCACAGCTAAGACCCGACACAGCCAAACAGATAAATAATTTTTTAAATGGTCACCAATAAACTACTGGAAAAAGCTAGAGTTGTTTATTCCTAGCTTTTAGAATGAGAACCTTGTCCCATGAGACTCTCCCAAGGACCAACTCATCTATTTGTCCTCCAAAGAACTCTGAATAAAACAGACTATCCGTTTGAAAGGCTCACTAACTAAACAGAGATCAGAAGGGTTTGCAGGCTAATTATTTCCCATCATCAAATATCACAGTCATTCAGCAAACATTTGAGCACTTACTGAAACTGTTCACTCAGTTCCACAGCACAGACTGTGTGAGGTGAAACTGAACTTCTGAGGAGCTTCTGGCCTAGGGGAGAAGCCAGACTTGCAGACAAACCAACAGCAACACTGTGAGTTAGATGCAAGGGAAAAAGCACCCAGCTGCATCAGCCGATGGGAGAGACTGAAAAGGTTGTTTCAGAAACTGGTAGCTGAGCTTCAAGGAATGAAGAGCAGTAAGAGGTGGACACATTTGATGTGGTAGAGGGGGCAGTTGGGAAACCATTCCAGGTTGGAACATATGCGAAAGCACCAAAGAAATGACTGCATCGTGTTTTAGAAGTACTTCTGAAGGACACAGAGACTGGGCCTTGGTCTCTGTCCCAAAGACACAGCTGTACCAGTGGACACACACGACCACATGTGTATTTTATACACATGGCTGGATGCAAAGCGGACGGGAAGGAAAAGGAACGAAGGAGACAGAAGAGCTGAGGCCATGAGGAGTCATGACAGAAGAGGGAGGAGCAAAGGCAGTGAGGATGACCAAGCTGAGACATCAGCGCGTGAACTGAACCAGAGCTGGTCAGCGTGGGCAGGTCACGCAGGGGGGAGCTGACGACACCTCTGAGCACACAGCTGGGTGACAGGGTGGCAAGGGAGTGCCCAGTATGGGCACAGCTGGGAGAGGGGGCCTTCAGACTAGTCAGCTTCGGATAAGGAGAGTTTAAAGTTCCTCTGGGCGTGAAGCCTGAAGGGTGGAAATGTCTCTGTGAAACAAGATGTGGTGAACAGATCCACGAAGGCACGTCGCTCAGTCTGGAGAATCCTGCCAGCTGTGACTCGCAGATGGACCTGAGGGTATTGTGTGACGTCAAACGAGTCAGAGAAGGACAAGTGCTATTTGACCTCACGTATATGTGGAACCTAAGAAACTAACTCACGCAGAGCCCGGACAGTGGCTGCCAGGACCAGGGCTGGAGGTGGTCCACAGGTCGATGTGCAAACTCCTATCTGTAAAATAACTAAGCCCTGGGGAATGCAGTGTGCAGCATGGAGACTACAGTCAACCATACCGCACAGTACACCTGAAAGTTGCAGGAGAGGAGATCTTAAAAGCTCTCATCACAAGAAAAACAAACCAGTAACAACGTGAGGTGATATGCTAGTTAGATTCACTGTGGTGATCATTTTGCACACACATGTACGTCAGACCATCACACTGTACATCTTAAACTACAACGATGTCAGATGTCAATTATTTCTCAATAAAACTCAGGGGGGAAAATGAACCTGTAGCACCCAGTTAGATATTTATATCAGGCACCCGTCAAAGAGTCAACGTAATAAAACGAATTTTTCATTACAGACAACTATTTGAAAGATACCTTTATCATTAAGAGAAAGTGTTTCAACTTCTCTGATATGTTATGATTTATGAAATTAGCTAAAAAAAAATCTCTCTAAGGCAAAAAGTTCACTAAGTCTAGAAAGTCAAAATTACTTCTGGTGACTGGAAATTCATTACTACTGATGAAATCAATTTATATTAAACACTAAAATATATAAACTTAAAACTGAATAAACTATATTAATACAAACAATTTATATTTTCAAGCAGGACAAGAAAAATTACACATGAATGTCTTTCTCTGGGCCTCCCCCTCCTCCCTCATCTGCACTGTGCATCTGCATGAGGGCACCCGCTCCACTGTATTGTCCATTTTTTCATTTCTTCTGACAATGTAACTTCTTAAATGAAGGGCGTTTTTTTCCAGCTCCAGTGGTCAAGGTGACTTGCTGCTCTCTTTGTATGGCCTTACCTGGCCATGTATCCTCGATGGACTGTCTGTAAAATATCAGTATGTCATTCTGACATACCACCTTCTGTCTCAGATACGCATGACTGTGCTTCTGACCAGGGCTTGGTTTCCATCCTAACATGCTGAATAGTTCTCTGAGCTTTCTGAGTGTCTGTCTCCTAGGTTATAATCCTCAATTTGGCTCAAATAAAATCCCCCCTATTCCTTTTTGATTATTAATTGAATTTTTGTCAACGCTATCTACCTGAGAATGATGAGGACTGGGGCCCAACAATTGTTAAGGGTTTATTTTGTCCAAGGAAATAGTAAACAAATCTACTGACCTAAATAAGTGTCACAATCCCAAGAGGCTGAGCAAATATTTTGCTATGAGGTGAAAGTGATTTGAAGACAAGAAACCAAAGAATAGAAATGAGCAATTATGTTATCCACCACTATAATATAGACCCTTAGGGAATAAATATTGAGACAGCTCTAATTTATCATTTTTTTTTTCCACAAAATCTAGAAGATAGCATGGCCAGCAAAATCTCCAGGCTTACAGAAGATTACAAGTTCCTTTGAGTAGCAAAATGTCAAACCGATACAATATAAACCACAAGAAAACCATATAAGCCCAGATGATGGAATATCAAAGCGGTAAGCTTCACTATAAGCACAATTAAAGCAAATAACTGAAACTATCACTACAAACTAGCTTTCAGTTCCAATGCATTTATACACCTCTGATTCATTCAGAATCCAGGACAAAGGCATCAAGGAGAAAGATATCAGGAAAGATTTCAAAGAGTAGTCTCATCTCACTTCAGTCGCTGAGTCATGTCCAACTCTTTGTGACCCCACTGACTTCAGTAGGTCAGGCTTCCCTGTCCATCACCAACTCCTGGAGTTTGCTCAAATTCCTGTCCATTGAGTCAATGGTCTACCAGTAAACAAATCTGGGCAGGGGGAGGGGCTTGTGGGGTGGAAAGCAGGGGATCTGGGAAAGGCTCGGGCAGTGTGTTTTTCTGTTGACAAAACTCTGTAAGGCTCTGTTAGAGGCAGCACAATACTGAGCAGCATTCCCTGACACTAAGCCTCCCACTCCCAGGTGAAGCACATCTTCCACACTGCCCAGGACAGATGGTTGGGGGAAAGAAGCAGAGTCAGTGGGAGAGAGGGGAAGAGGAGAGATGACAGCTATAACGACTGTCCACAAGTACAGGCTGGGATTCTAGAAGAAGCTAGAATGTCTATGTTCGAACCCTCTTCTGTCACTTATCAGCTGTGCTCTGCGGCTAGTCGCTGACGCGCTTGGTGTCCGCCTCTACGTAAGAAAAACGGAACAGCGGTAGGGCTAACCTCCCGATGTCGTTACGAGGAGTGGATGAATAAACGTGTACAGCACTCAGAACGGTACCTGACATAAAGCGACTGCTGAGCAGACTGATACATACACATAAAATTGGGAAGTCTACCTTTTACTTCTACAAAGTACTCGAGCATACTTAAGTACTCTGACGTAGCATGGCAAACCATTTACCTTAACGAGGCCATCTCCGTGGGCAAAGCAGGGGTCCTGCACAAAATCAAGCACTTGAAGTGTCAGCTGATGCCACAACCTGAAAAACACAAGGCTCTTAAGACCTATAACCTAGCATCAGTCACAGACACATTCACCTCTGATGGTCCTGTCAAACAACAAGCACTAGGCAGTCTCTAATGTTTAACACGAGAATGCCAAAGCAGACACTTTTTAAAGCTTAGTTCTTTCCCTATCTCTGCCACCCAATGGTTATGTCACCGAGAGATCACTCTAAGACTGTTTTCTCAGCTATAAATGGAGAACTTCTTTCTAGACTACCTCAAAGGGTTACTGCAAGGCTTGACTGAAAACTCCAACTTTGGAATCATATGTATGGAATTTGAAATTCTGGCTCTTCTACCTATGAGCTGACTACCTCAGGGAAGGAGCTTAAACTGAGCTTCAGTTTCCTCATCTATGACAAGGATGAAGGACTGAATGAGCTAATACAGAGAACCTCTAGAACAATGACACAGCGCATCTGAAACCAAAGGCTAATTCTTAAGAACGCAAGTAAAATGCATGAAAAGTACAAAGGGCTACACGAGCAATTATTCGCCAAAAACTTAGATTTTTGCCCCCCTCAAAATCTGCTAATAGCAGAAGGCTGCTATCATCAAAACACATATTGAATATCCATGCAAAAGGCACAGTGCTAAAGGCTAAGGCTGTTAACAGGGGAGTATTACAAGAGCTGTATTTTCCTGTGAAAAATCACTAAACCACTGCTAACATCTTATTCTATTCATTTAAAAACAGGTTGTTGTTTAGCAAATGATAAACTTAATGTTCTGAAATTCATCCTGTTTCTAAACAAACCCATACTCTTAAGATCTTTCTAGATGCACAAAGCCCAGTATGAAATGCAATGGAAAGCAGGGGCCAAGGCACACGGAGAAGTTGTTGCATGCCAGTAACCACTAGTAACTAGTGGCAGAATCAACAGGGGGAAAAAATGCACTGGTCTCTGGTTTGTTTACTCCAGACTGCAGGGTAAAATAACTGCAGGCACAATCACACCATGACAAGGCTAAATATGAGACACCGGCATCTGTTCAGTCACAGTGCCTGGGTCCAGAGGCAGTCTGCGGCTCTCCTCCTCAGTCCTGTGGGACGTCACCCCTTCCCTCCTCGGTCCCGCCTGCCGGGCCCCTCAGCGCACCTTCTCTGTCTAGCTAGGCCCCATTCACCCCGCACAGGTCCGAGCGCCCTCAGTCCACCGAGATCCAGGCCCACCCCGTCCCCCGTCGCTCTCCTAACCCGGGGGCCCAGGGCCCTTCGGCTCGGCGCTCACTTCTTAGTGTAGAGCTCCTCCAGACGGTGCCACACGGCGGCCTGGCCGGGCCCAGAGCTCTGACTCTGCTGTAAGAAGCCGGGTACGTCCTTCATGATGGCAGGAACGACCAGGGAGAGCAGTACCGCGGAGATGCCCGGGCGCAGGAGGCCGCCGGAAGTGCTCACTCACTTCCGGCGCTGCGTCACGCGGGGCAGGCCGGGAGCGCAGCGCTCGGCCAAGGCGCCGCTGGTTGTCATGGTAACCGCGCCTCTCGGCCTCGGACCCAGTTGTCTCCAGGGTTTGTAACGGATTTCCCCTCGAAGCTGCCGGTGCTAGAGGCATTGACGAGTACGGGCGCCTCGGTGGAGCTGGCTCTGTGACCTCTGTGAGCCAGTGTTCTCGATTCAAGTGGGGTGACAATACCACCTTCCTCGTAGTGGCTCGCGAGGACTAAGTATAAATATGTCTGACCACAGAAGGCGCTCCCCAAAGTGTTAGTTGTCGTCTCCGTCTCAACAGAAAAAAAGGTGAGGGCGAGGGTATCCAGGTTTGGTCTAGGGACCCAGAGGCGGGAACTCAGCAGAGTAGGAAACCGCCCCCACCTGACGTCCCCCTCCACCTGGGCTGCTGGGACGGGGAAAGAGAACGTCAGGCTGAGGTGAGGGCGCTCGGGCCGGGGCGGGGCGCGGCGAGTCCTCGCGAGCCAC